>JAWQEG010002287.1:40000-45000 GCA_033782935.1 Petrolisthes cinctipes
AACTGTGTGTGTAAGAGAGATTTCATTTGTATGTGCACGAAGAGAGAGAGAGAGAGAGAGAGAGAGAGAGAGAGAGAGAGAGAGAGAGAGAGAGAGGAAATTTAAGGATAGGGACAACAAACATAGTTATTTTTTTATCTTTATTTTTTCTTTATATATTTATTCATTTACAAATTGTTTTTAAAATGTCATATACACTTTTAAACACACACACACACACACACACACACACACACACACACACACACACAGCTATCTTTCTCACACACACACGAAGTCTCTCATTTTTTCTCTCTCATTCATAAATTCTCTTTCTCACACACATACATCAATCTCTCACACAAATGCAGTCTCTTTCTCTCTTTTTTTTTTTTTTTTAACTTTAATTTGTAGTTGGATACATTAATCAGTCAGGAGCTTCAGCAGGGCTACTGAAAACTATCTTTGACATAATAATAATCACTAAAGCTATAATATACATAAATTCCAAATGCCTAACTACACACACAGTTATATGCATTATACAAATCTATATACATTTTATGGCTGTTTAATCCATGTGTTTACAGCAGACTTAAAGGTGTATAGTGAGGTGGTGTAGTGAAGCTGTGTCTGCTGTACCAGATGATTCCACATTCGTGTATAACGTGGAAGGAAGGAACTGAGTGAGGTCTCCGTTCTGGCAAAAGGTTACGATGAGCTGATGATCCCTGGTGGCGGCAGCGCGGGTGGTGTGGCCGTGTGGTTGAGCCCAAGGTTGGCGGAGTGCAGTTAGGTGTGGGGTGCGCTGCTTGTGGGTCTTGTAAACAACACACAATCCTGCCACATCACGACGCTGCTGTAGGGGCTGCATGGGGGGAGGCGGCTGGTCCGACGGGGCCTTCAGACGTATTAGGCGTTGTGCTCGACGTTGGATCTTGTCAAGAAGACCCAAATATGAAGGAGGACAAGACGACCAGGTGAGAAGGGCATACTCCATGAGGGAGCGGACTTGAGCTGCATATAATGTGGAGATTCCCTGGGAGTCGAGGAGGTGTGATACCCGCCGGACACAACTAAGTTTCCAGGCGGCTTTCCTGGCTATGGTCTTGACGTGACCAGTGAAAGTCAGGGCACTGTTAATTTCCACTCCCAGTATTGATATAGAGGCTTGCAAGGGCAGCGACCTCCCATCAAGCGAGAAGATGGGGGTGGGAGTGTTAGAGGGACACTGTCTTCGGGAGACCAGCATCGCCTGTGTCTTCTCCGGAGCGAGATCCACTTGCCATAGGTGACCCCATAAGACGATGGTTTGTAGGACCTGGTTGATGTGTGCGACAGTTGTGAGGTGATCACCACTGTCGCAGGGAAATGTCAGGGTGCAGTCGTCGGCGTATGCATGTGCCTCTGGAATGAGCTGGAGCAAGTCATTAAAATATGCATTCCAGAGGAGAGGGCAAAGAACACTACCCTGTGGTACACTGACAGAGATGGTATATTCATCTGATGCTTGTCCATTCATCACCACTCTGAGGTATCTGCCCCGCAGATAGTCTTGCAGGAGGAGGAGCAGATGACCGCGGACACCCAAGCTGTTCATCTTGGTGATGAGGCCGTGATGCCATACCCTGTCAAATGCTCCCGCTATGTCGAGAGCAATGATGAATGTGTCCCTTCCCTGGTCTAGGGACTTATGCCAAGTGGTGGATAATTGAAGTAATAGGTCTTCTGCTGACCTGTTTGTTCAGAAGCCAAACTGTTTATTGTTAAGTAGATGGTGTGAGGCAAGAAAGCATGATATTTAGTCAGCTATGATGGCTTCGAGTATTTTGCCAAGAACTGAGAGAAGGGAAATAGGTCTGTAGTTCTTGGGATCAGTCCTCTTGCCCTTTTTGTGGATTGCTACCACTCTGGCGCCCTTCCAGAGGGTGGGCCAGACTCCAGTAGTGATACATTGCTGGAAGATGGTGGTGAGGGGCGTTGCCAGCTGAGAGGCACAACGCTTAAGGATGTGGGGACTTAGGTTGTCTGGGCCTAAGGCCTTGTTTGTGTCAACTAGTGACAAGCATTGCCGCACATCCTCAGTAGTGATGGTGAGGGTGGAAAGGCTCGCGTTTGTGAGGGCTGGCACATTCGGAGTGGGGCGCTCAGGATCGGGTACTGACATCTTGTTGGAGAAAAAAGATGCGAGTACCTCTGCCTTATCCTTGTTTTTGGTGGTCACTGAACCATCAGGCTTGTGTAGGGGTGGTACATCATCATCCGATGTCAAGCCCTGATGCTGCTTCAGTGTAGTCCACCAGGTCTTACTACCCACAGATCGACCATTGAGTTTGGTCTTAAGGTCTTCTTGCCAACGTCGTTGAGCCCACTGTTGTACTTGTCGCATGGCTGCACAAGCGTATCTGTAGCGCTCCTTGTTAGCGTAGGTAGGATGACGTGACTAGAGCCTCCAGGATCGACTCTTTTCATCAGCTGCCATTCTACACTGATAACCAAACCAGGGCTGGTCGAGGGGCTTGACAGTGTATGAGTGACAGGGAATGTACTGTTCTTGGTGCTTAAACAAAGTACATGTAAAAGTGTAAACTTGATTGTTGATGTCACCTACGAGGATGTTGCTCCAGGGTGTTTGTTGTAGTGTGTTGCAGAGACCCTCCCAATCTGCTTTGCCCCACAGCCAGTTGGTGCATGTGACGGCAGCATCCCTCAGAGGTGCTATCTGAATCACACTCAGAACAGCCATGTGGTCTGACGATCCCACAGCGCTGAGTGGAAAACAGGTGACGACACTGTCCGTTAGATCACTGATGACAGGATCAAGAAATGAGCCGGAAGTGTGGGTGGGGAAGTCAACGTGATTAAAAAGTCCATGTACTGTGAGGAGTTCTTCAAAAGATCTTGCAACCAAGTGCTGGTTCATGTCTCCGACGATGACAACATGGTTACAGGTGTGTTGCTGCAACAGCTCATCGAGGTGAGTTTGCAGGAACGCAATGGGCTCACTACCCTGCCATTGTGGGCGGTAACACACACACAGCAAGATGGTCTGATGTTGAGCCCATATCTAGAAGAACATCATCTCCAGATGAGTCGGAAGAGCGACCTCAAGTGGTTGGACCGACAGGCTTTTGTGGAAAGAGACACCGACACCACCAAAGGTCCCGCGTGTCCTGTCGCGTCGATGCCACCTCGAGTATCCTCTCAGGTGCCCAAAGTTGTCAGGGACTGACTCATTCATAAATGTTTCTACCGTTGCAACAATGTCTGGGGTACGAGGTATCACGTGGCTGTTGATGAGGTCTTCGATGTTCGTTACAAGTCCCCTAACATTGGCAGATATGATGGTAAGTTGATCTCTAGACTTACGGGTGGGCATGACTCCAGGCTGTGTTGACAAGGTTAGGCGGCTGGAGAGTATATGAGTGGGTGTAGGCAGGATAGAGTGGGTGTGGTGTGTGAGCCTGATGTCTTGGAGCCCAATTACCGATGAGAGGCTGGGGTATGGCAGGACCAGGATCAGGAGGAGCAGGGGGAAGGAATCGATTTAGTGTCTGAACGAGTAAGGCGTTGTTTTGTGCCTGTTCAGTCGATATTCTTCGGAAGAGGTTTTCCTCTCTCTCCTGCGCAATGCGAGTACGACACTCCTGAACAGTATGTCCCACTCGTAGACAGTAGGTACACTTGTTCCTCCTCAGGCAGTTATTTTCTGTGTGTCCGTTACGCCCGCAATTTTCGCAGTAACTTTTTGACTGGTTACGTAGCGAGGTTCGGGGCGCAACTGTCTTACCTGAGAGGGATTTATCAGAGTGTCCAGTTTGCTGTTGCGTTTTGTTATTTTTGTTATTCTCCGTATTCCTACCGTTACGGAAATTTCTAGGCACTGCAGCTGGCACAGTCGCCGTGGAGGCGTCCTTAGATGGAGCAGTAGTAGTCCGTGGTGGTAATGGGTGGCTGGGGCCAGACGAGTTGTTGGTGGTGGTGGAGGCGACGGTAGACTGAAGTGGTCGATGTTTCACTAACTTCCACCAGTTTGCTGTTTCGTCACTTGAGGCTACGTGTCTTTCCCACTCCTCGTCTATTCTGTGAGACTTAGCGGTGACAGCAATAGTTCTTGTATCAAGTTCCTGTGCGCTGGTTCTTATAGCACAGATGTTATCAATGAGGTCCAGGACGGTAACTACAGCGTCCCTTTTCTCAGCTAGTGTTTGAGAAGTGGCTTCAAAGAAACTTAAAATGTTTTTCTTTCTCTTTAATTCCTTCCTCAGCTGTCGAATGTTTTCGACTAGTTCTCTAGGATCAAGCTTCAAGAGATCTTCGAGATCATCATCATCATCAGCTGCAGCCACATCAGAAGTGTCAGTATCTAGAAGGTCAGAGGAGTCTTGCGAGTCTGCCGTGGCCGCCTGGTAAACCACCGGGGCGGTGATTCCCAGAGCTGTGCGCAGAGCGAGGACCTCGCAGCAGTCAAATGTGTTGCTGTCACCGAGACAGGTGGTGTGGGAGGTGTTGGGGCAATCACCAGATGAACAGTCGATGATGGACTTGTCAGAGGTGGTTTTGCCACAAACAGCACACCATCTACCCGGCTGGTATCCAGGGAGACCCGGGGGTCGTGTGATGAGGCGGTGGTGGCTCACATCTCCTGGCATAGTCGCAAGTGGTGAGGTGTTAGTGAGGTGACGGGGGGAGGGGGCACTGTCATACACTCGGGAGGTTGAACGGTGTTAATTCACCCAGGGTTGAGTTCTCCCTGCAAATCCTCCAGAGGCTGTGTCAGTACCAGTGAGAGAGTTTAGAAGGAAAAAGAAATAAAGCAAGCGGTGATAGAAAAAGCGAGAAAGAGTGATAATGAGATGGTGAAGCAGTTGGTTCGCTCGTGGCGAGCAGTGTTGAAGCAGTTGATAGGTGGGACAGGCTGTGTGTTAAGCAGACAACCGCCACCACATTCCAACACTGCCTTTGTTATTTATTTTCACTATTGCAAGCGAACCTTGACTCTGTCAGGTCAAATTATTGCA
>JAWQEG010002287.1:47500-72850 GCA_033782935.1 Petrolisthes cinctipes
TTTTTTTTTTTTTTTACATTTTTTTAACATTATTTCTCCTTCCTTTTTTTCCCAGAGTGACGTGAATTTTATTATTATTATTATTATTATTATTATTATTATTATTATTATTATTATTATTACTAACATTATTTTTTTTTTTCATAACGTTTTTTTATAATTATTTTTCCTTTCATTTTAAATGTGTTTGAGTTTTAACATTATTTTTTAATTAATTTTTTTTATATAACATGTGTGAGTTTATTATTATTATTATTATTATTTTTTTTTTTTTTTTTTTTTAATAAAGTTTTTTTAATATTATTTTTCCTTCCACTTTTTTTTACAGTGACATGAGTTTTAGTATTATTATTATTATTATTATTATTATTATTTTTATTATTATTATTATTGTTAACATTATTATTATTAACATTATTATTTTTTTAACATTATTTTTCCTTTCTTTTTAAATGTGTGTGAGTTTTAACATTATCATTTTTATATTTGATTTTTTTTATAACATGTGTGAGTTTTTTATTATTATTATTATTTTTATTTTTATTTTTTTTTTAATAAAGTTTTTTTAACACTATTTTTCCTTCCACTTTTTTTACAGAGTGATGTGAGTTTTATTATTATTATTAACATTATTATTATTATTATTATTATTATTATTATTTATTTTTTTTTTTATAACCTGTGAGTTTATTATTATTATTATTATTTGTATTATTATTTTTTTTTTCTATAACATTTTTTTAACATTATTTTTCCTTCCACATTTTAATTTTTCTTCCACTTTTTTCCAGAGTGACGTAAGTGGAATCGTGCTGGTTTCTAGTCATCAAGGAGAGGAAGTGGAGGTGGAAAATGTCATCCACCCAGAAGTGGTGAGTGGAAAAGTTTTAAGTTATTATTATTGTTATTATTATTATTATTATTATTGTTATTATTTTTGTTATTATTGTTATTATTTTTGTTATTATTATTATTGTTATTACTATTATTATTATTATTATTGTTATTATTTTTGTTATTATTATTATTGTTATTACTATTATTATTATTACTATTATTATTATTATTATTGTTATTATTTTTGTTATTATTATTGTTATTACTATTATTATTATTACTATTATTATTGTTATTATTTTTGTTATTATTATTATTGTTATTACTATTATTATTATTGTTATTATTTTTGTTATTATTGTTATTACTATTATTATTATTACTATTATTATTATTATTGTTATTATTTTTGTTATTTTTGTTATTATTATTATTGTTATTACTATTATTATTATTATTGTTATTTTTGGTGTTATTGTTATTGTTGTTGTTTATCTATCTCTATCTCACTTATCTCTCACTCTATCTCACTTCTGTTTGTGTGTGTGTGTGCAAAATTTATCCCTCTTTTCCCCTGTGTGTGTGAAAGTTTGGCGCACGCACTCATTCTCGCACAATTTCACACTTTCTCAAGTTGTACAGCCACAATCAAAATATTATTTATAAAAAAAATATTTATATTCCACCACCGACACTTTCCTAAATATACTTACCTAAAATTAACTGAGAAATGTACCCAATAATAATAATAATAATAATAATAATAATAATAATAATAATAATATCCACCAACACTTTCCTTCCATCGTAGTCAAAAATTCTCTTGGTAATAAAGAACAACACGTATATGATTTTGCACCACCTCATAATAATAATAAAAATAATAATAATAATAATTGATGAGGTTAAGTTCATAATAATAATAATAATTGAGGGGGTTGAGTTGATAATAATAATAATAATAATAATAATAATAATAATAATTGAGGCTGTTGAGTTGATAATAATAATAATAATTGAGAGGGTTGAGTTGTTGTATGATTATATTTTGCAGCACCTCATAATAATAATAATTGAGGGGGTTGAGTTGACATAAGGTATTGTTGTAAGGTTATAATTTTGTAGCACCTCATAACAATAATAATAATAATAATAATTGAGGAGGTGGAATTTATAATAATAATAATAATAATTGAGGCGGTTGAGTTGATATATGATTATGATTTTGCAGCACCTCATAATAATAATAATAATGATAATTGAGAGGGTTGAGTTGATGTATGATTATAATTTTCAGCATCTCATAATAATAATAATAATAATAATAATTGAGGAGGTTGAATTCATAATAATAATAATAATAATAATTGAGTGGGTTGAGTTGATAATAATAATAATAATAATAATAATTGAGGCTGTTGAGTTAATAATGATAATAATAATTGAGGTTAAGTTAATAATAATAATAATAATTGAGGGGGTTGAGTTGATAATAATAATTGAGAGGGTTGAGTTCTTGTATGATAATATTTTGCAGCACCTCATAATAATAATAATAATAATAATTGAGAGGGTTGAGTTCTTGTATGATAATATTTTGCAGCATCTCATAATAATGATAATAATAATAATTGAGGTTAAGTTCATAATAATAATAATAATAATTGAGGGGGTTGAGTTGACATAAGGTGTTGTTGTATGATTATAATTTTCAGCACCTCATAATAATAATTGAGGGGGTTGAGTTGATGTAAGGTTATAATTTGCAGCACCTCATAATAATAATAATAATAATTGAGAGGGTTGAGTTGACATAAGGTGGTGTTGTATGATTATAATTTGCAGCACTTCATAATAATAATAATTGAGGGGGTCGAGTTGACATATATTGTTGTTGTATGATTATAATTTGCACCACCTCATAATAATAATATTAGAGGGGGTTGAGTTGACGTAAGGTGTTGTTGTATGATTATAATTTGCAGCACTTCATAATAATAATAATAATAATAATAATATTTGAGGGGGTCGAGTTGACGTAAGGTGTTGTTGTATGATTATAATTTGCAGCACTTCATAATAATAATATTTCAGAGGGTCGAGTTGACATAAGGTGTTGTATGATTATAATTTGCAGCACCTCATAATAATAATATTTGAGGGGGTCGAGTTGACATAAGGTGTATTTATAATTCATGTGGACAGATGTTGTCAAATCCACTATAAAGTAACCAGATCCTACAACAATCTTTATTCTAGCCCTGTGGGGGATGGCGAATAATTCACAGAAATTAACGTCAGCCAACCCCCTGGGCAATAATAACTTAATGTATTATTAATAGCTGTATATTTACCTCTCTCTCTCTCTGTCTCACCTTCCACCATAAATTATATATTAATATCTCTCTCACTCTCTCTCTCCCATCTTTTTCCTTCCTCCATAAACAATAAATATAAACCTCTCTTTCTCTCTCCCATCTCTTTCCTTCCACATAAACCTCTCTCCCCCTACTCTCACACACACTCACTCTCTCTCTCCCACAAGGATGAACCAATATCCGGTGAACGAGAGATCACCCCACGCCCATGGAACAGAAGGAGGAGAAACACCCAACCACAACAACACACACACAAACACAAACCCAAAACAAACACACACACACACAACACAAACACACACAACACAAACATAAATAAACAACACGCACACACACACGCACGCACACCACTAGACGACGAGGACGAATACAACGACGATAGCCTCGGTCTACAGGCCGCGACACAGAGCGATCACGTCGAATTTCAGCCGTCATCGGGTACCCTACACTATCGTCGTCGGGGTCATCGTGTTGCCGGTGGTGGTGGTCATGGTGAATACGATGATGACGATGACGATGATGATGATGTGAATATTGAGGAGGTATACGACGATGATGACGACGATGAAGACGAGGAAATAGACGATGAGGATTGGGATGTTAAGAGAGGTGGTGTGTGTGTGTGTGTGTGTGTGAGAGAGGAAATGAATAAGAGTGTATGTGTGTGTGTGTGTGAGGAAATTAATAAGAGAGTCGTCCCTACCGAGACATACAGGCGTAACCCGATTTTTGGCGAAATTGAGTTATGACCACCATGCAGTTCCCTGTGGCGAGTTCTATAATGTGTCAAAAGGGCATACCTGTAGGAGCAATGGCTGCCGAGATACAAGCACCCTGATTGGTGGCTTATCTTAACAAATTGTGAACTGTGTTAATACATAGTGGTGTATCTTGAGTTACTCCATTAGTCACTGCAGTAAACGATCATCCATAATGTGATTCCTGGGCGTAACTCAAGATACGCCACTTTGTCTTAGCTGTCATGTGGCTCCCATACCGTGTTTCCCACGTTTAAGTTAAGATACGCCACTTTAGCTTTGCAAGATTTTATTTAAAATTGGAGGGATTACTCAATAAAACGTGTTTTTTTTCTCTGTCTACCAAATTTTGAAACAGCAGAGTATCATACAATATTATTTTTCTCTTATCTTTTATTTAAGTTGATGTCAGGACAGCATAATCAACATGTGTGAATCATCAAAATTAATAAGCATGGACGTCCTGGTAGAGTGGGACGATCATACAAAGAATGTGGTGAACACTAAAGAATTGGAGTGTGATGAAGCCAGCAAAGAGTTTAAAAGAGGACAAAAAAATCAAAATGTATTGGGGTTCAAAATAATACTATGGTAAAATTTTGAGAACTGAAGAAGACAGTTTTAGTGAGACCAGTGAGAGTGACGATGACATTCCTCTGAGTGTAGTTACAGAAAAGAGGAAGAAATGTAGTGAAGGCAATGCCATAGAAAGGAGGAATGAAGAACAAACCAATATTGAAAATGATGATGACATTTCACACAAAACTCTTGATGTAGAGGCTGGAGATAATTATGAGAGCATAACATCATCTGTTGTGAAGGGAATTAAAGACAATGAAGTGAATTTGCATGTACAAACTGTATGTACAAACTGAGACTGCTGAAGTCTCGGAACATTTCATTTCATAACCCAAAGAAAGACCAATGTAAGATATGTGAAAATTTTAGAAAGGGGGACAGTGAGAAAAAGAACTTATGTGTATGTATGAACAACACAATAAGGAAAAATATGCAGTGAGGAAGGTAAAAGAGCAAGCAAAAAACAACACCGATGGTTAGAGTAGCAGAGTATATTAGTTTCTTTGAATCTCTACCTCATTCTAGTTAACTTTGCTTTGGGAATCAAGTACGGTGGTCTTGTTTTCATATGATACTGAACTTAGTTTAATTCATTATATTAGGTGAAACTAATGTGATTTACATACTTTTTTAATGTCACGCAGTCTGGCAGTAAACAACAAGCATTATTTTTCTTATAATGGTTACCTCTACTTGAAGGGAAATTATTTGTGCACCCTGCAAGTAGTATGCTACAGTAATTGAAACAAATATTATTTTGATTGATTTTTGTATAACCATAATGAATTAGTTATTTTTTAAATGAAAAATGTTAGAGAAAACATTATTCAAAATCAAAATTTATATTTTTCTTTACAATGGTCGTATTTCGACTGGTTCTATAGTGGCATACTACTTTGAAGGAAAATTAATGATGATGATTATTATTTAGGTTTAGAGTCACTGCCAAAGATTATCTACATTATTTTTTCCTGTGATAGGAAGTACCTGATATTATTAATTTTTTAGGGATTCTTTCTTTTGGTTCAAGTAATAGTTTGAAAGAGTTGATGAGAATGAGGATGCAATTTATATTAATTTCCAAAGCTTAACTACTATTTCTTGTGATTGTAAGTATCTGTAGTCACTTAAGAATGATTTTCTATTATTACAACATTAAACAGTAAAGAATATTGAGGCGTATCTCATTGATTACCTTATATACAGGTGATGTTGTGTTGTATTTTGTATATTTGATCATCACGCCAGTGTGATTTCACCACTATCACACACACACAGCTATCCTCTCCCATTCCCTCACACACACACACACACACACACACACACACAATGGTACTAATAGAGGAATCGCAGACCCTTCAATTTCTCCAACAAAAGAATTTCGCTTTATTTAATAGTGTTTCACCAGGTGATGGAAGATAGCACTGGCAGTAACACTCTTTATTGTAAGGTCCAACCTGTGAACAATCGTACAGAATAATACATGGAGCTAATAATCGATATTCAATGAACTATTCATATAAATATATCACTAAACATACTATATGCATTATCACAAACACCACAAAACTCACACAGTGCCTCCACTACATCGCATTGGTGAAATGCGCCAGCCATACTGCCTGCTCGAACAGCAATCATCAAATCCATGACCCTCAGGTTGCACGAACACTGCAACGCAATACCTAAATTAATGGTAATTATAGACAAGACTATACCACACGAATCCACATAGGTAGTACAACTATAAAAATAATAATTAACGTAATTAATTTCTATAGATCATGAGATACTGACATCAAAACACAATTTATCACTAATAAACACTGTTGTCACAACACTTCACTGCAAACAGCGAACACTAACTTACCCGAAATGTTGCTCCCACAAACATGCAAAATTATCACCAAATTCCTATAAATTCCCACTTAAACCATCACCGCTGGCGAGCGTACGTATTCAAGGTCTACGTCTGACTGAGGGTAAAGGCAAACGGCTGCCACTACCTTGAGTTGGTGGGATCGACAAGATGCCACGTTACCACTCTACACCTACACATCACACATTATACAAAATTATCGTTTAACAATAACAATATTCTTTAACAGAAGCAATACACAAATATCTCAGAAATTCATACATATCACCCCAATTTATCACAAATACTAATCATAAAATTAAAAGGTTTACAGAAACTGTGTAGAGGAGATACTGAGAGATTCTCAATACATGATTCCCGTGTCGGGAATCGAACCCGGGCTTTGAGGGTCGACCTTAACTGAAAAGAGATACTGAGACATTTTCAGTACACTCCCCCCTCGAACATTGCCAAGGTACAGGTAATTTCCACTACTGATCTTCGATGGGTAGGAGTAACACGAGTCGATGTACTGACCTATTCACCAATCTGTCTTTTCTTCCTTTATATTCAGCACTACTGCATAAAGGCTTATATCTTAGCACTACGTCTCTGACTTTCCCATCTTTACCTGCATTAGCTTGGAATACCTGCGCTAGTCTCCAATTACCTCTGACCAAATCATTGTCTTGAACCAGTACGATGTCACCTTTTTGCAAATTCCTTCGTTCAGTATGCCACTTGTGTCTCACCAATAGTGTTGGGAAATAGTCCCGCATCCACCGCTTCCAAAATGTAGTTACAATGGTTTGAATGATAGTGAATCGTTTTCTAACATCAGGCTCATTCCCCATGGGTCCGCTAGGGACTTTGTTACTGGATCTTCCAAGCAACAGATCATTAGGGCATAAGTATGCCCCCATATTGATATCATATCCTGGCTTTAATCCAATGGGCCTCTCATTCAGTAAGTTCGCTACCTCAAACAGTACTGTCTGAAGCTCGCCAAAGCTTAACACGCACTCCCCAACAGCTATCACCAACAATCTCTTCACTGTCTTTATTAGAGCCTCACAAATTCCATTTTCCCATGGCGCATTAGCAGATTTATTAAAAGACCATGTCGTTCCTTGATTCAAGCTGAACGTAGAGATTTGAGAAGTGTTCCATTTTCCATCATATTCCTTATTTCTTTACTGGCTGCCGTCAGCTGAGTGCCCATGTCAGAATGAATGGTTTGAGGGTACCCTCGTATCGAGACGAAACGACGAAATGTGCTCAAGAAACTGTCTGTGTCGTAACCTTCCGTCAGATCGAGGTAGACAGCTCGACTAGTGAAGCATGTAAATATCACACCATAGACTTTTGCTCTTGATCTCCGCTTGACAGTATCCCGAATGAGTATAGGGCCAAATAGATCTAAGGTGGTGTTGTAGAATGCAGGGGAAGGTTTCAGTCTTTTGTCGGGAAGCTGTCCCATTTGCTGTTCCATTCTAGGTTTGTCTATTTTTTTACATATTACACACTTCTCTTTAATTAATTTGATCACTTTACGTGCTCCTGGTACCCAAAATTTTCTTTGAAGTTTAGCCAACGTTAAGTCCACCCCTCCATGGTCGTTGTTGTGTAGGTGTTGTATGTATAGTATGGTGAATGGGTTTGATCTTGATAGTAGTATGAACTTGTCTTGGTTACAGTCATCTTTTAACCATTTGCTTATCCTCTCTCCTACTGTGATGATACCACTTTCATTTACACTGGGTCCCAACCTTTTAAATCTCTTTTCCCAATCTCCTGCAAATTCTCTCTGAACTATTTTTATCCAATAATTTTCTGCTTGTTTCAGATCTGCAGATGTGAGGTTATGTAATAGGCCTTTAAACGACTTCTGTTTACAAAGAAGCAAAATCATAGCAGTAGTATTAATCATCCTTTCATAAGAGCTGAAACATTTGATATCTATTATGGATGCTTCTTGCCCATGGTTAATTTTAACATCGCATGTAAGTGTGATACAACTCCTGTCGGGTAATTCCTGTATACAGGGTTGACTGATTGGCCATTGTTCCTTAGAAAGTGTCAGATACTTTGGACCAGTCTGCCACAGAGAATCAGAGCCCATCTTCGAGGGATGTTGTGGTCGTGTAGCAAAGTCGGCAGCATTATCAGTAGAGGCTGTCCACCACCATTCATCGGTGTTTGTGAGGGTTTGAATCTCTGCGATTCTGGTTGCTACAAATGTCCCAAATCCGTGGGACTCCTTTTGGATTTGTGATCGTACGATCATTGAATCAGTTAGATGTAACACTTCTTCAAACTCAAAACGACTTTCTTTCTCAATTACTTTCCGCATTCTAGCGGAAAGCACTGCAGCACATAGTTCGAGCCTAGGGATAGTTATCTGTCGTACCGGCGCTACCCTACTTTTGGCCGCAAGAAGCTGGGATGAGTATGTACAACTCTGTAACTTGAAGCGAACGTATGCACACGTCGCGTAAGCAGCATTACTGGCATCAGAGTACATAACAAGAATTGGATTTCCAACTGCAGTATCTGGTCTAACGCATCTTTTGAACTTCACTTTTTCCAGCTCATACATTTCTGTGAATAAATAAATCCATTGATTATACATCTGATAAGGAATTGGGTCGTCCCAGCCCAACTCAACTCCATCATTTTCATTTTTCAGTGTGATCAGTTGTCTCAGTAATAACTTACACCACATTGTGAAAGGCGTAGCTAGACCAAGAGGGTCGTATAGAGAGGCTACTTGGCTCAGGATCATCCTCTTAGTCAGAGAATTTGGTGCTTTCTTGATGATATCATCGACAGTGAGGTTCGGCTCGGTGTGAACTTTCTTGTACTTCTTGGAAAAGTTAATGCTTACTTTAAATATAAACTGATCCTTCTTTGGTTCCCATCTCATTCCTAAAGCCTTTTCCATTTCAGTGTCTACCAGTTTTTTATCATCTACTTTATCGTGATCGCCAGATATAACCCATTGCTTTATCTGAAAGCCGCCCACTTTCAGGATCTCGCCCGTGTCCGTTAGTTTTCTAAGGGCTTCTGATACAGTATCACATGAATGAATGACGTCGTCAACATACGAGTCATGGATAAGCATGGCTGCAGCTTCAGGATATTCTGACTCCAACATTTCCGCTGTCTTATGCAAGGCTGTCATTGCAATTATGCCGCAAGGTCTATCCCCGAAGGTGACTGTTTGAAGGCAGTAATGGTCGGGATTTTTGTCAGGGTTCATGTTCCGCCACAGGAATCTGTGTGTCATTTGGTCTAATTCTGAAATTAATACCGAATTGTACATCTTGCTTATATCCCCTACTATTGCTACTGGTTTCTCACGAAATCTAAGTAAGATACCGAATAGGTCGTTCAGCACGTCAGGACCCTTGGCATAATAGTCATTGAGCACATGACCCATGTAGGATGCAGATGAGTTGAACACTATTCTTATGGGAGTGGACTTCGATTCAGGACTCAGCACCTCATGATGGGGGATATAATGTACAGGGCCTTCATAATTTCTCATCTCCTCGTCAGTTAGTTTCCTAGTCACTCCACGTGCAACCATATCCTGCATTTGATCGCTATATGCTTTTGCATATTTTGCTCCTCTTTTGGAAAGTCTCTTCTCAGTGTAGCGCAACCTGGCCAGAGAAACTGATAAGTTGTTGGGCAAGGTTTCCGGAGATTTGATCCACGGGTACGTCGCAATCCAACGATTTTTTTCTGGGTCGTGACTTAGTCCCTTTGTGATGAGCGCCAACTCTCTTTCCTCTTTGACACTATACTTGTTGCTACCAAGTGGGCACTTCCCACACTTGCAGTTACCACATTTAGGGTTACAATGGATTCCTAGACTCTCGACATCGAAGAAAGTCTGCAGTCTTTTTGTCACACTTTCCTTTGGCTCTACATGTAAATCGTTAACATGGGATACACCAGCCAAATGATTCACCCTTACATATACATAACTATTGTTAACAGAATCGACATTTAATAAGGGGTTTGAACCTCTAATACAGTACCCAAAGGGACCTTGCATAAGTTGGAGGTCACCTACGGTTTGCAGAACTGATGGGAATAACTTGCAACAATCTGTACCTATCAATAGATCAATTTTACCATGTGGGCGTGCGATGTCCTTGTCCTGGATTCCCAAAAGAGCTGCCACGCTGGTTGTGTCTACTGGACGCGCTTCTGATGTGATTTCAGAAATACCACACGCTCTGACGTTGTGTATATTACCATGACAATCATTAAGTGGTACGTTATATTCTAATGTTTCAAACTTGCTGCATATATTTCCAACTCTAGTGACCTCCAGACTTATACTTCTTCCCTTTAAGCCTAAATGCTTAGCCATGCGATTAGTAATTAGAGTCATATCACTACCCGGGTCCCACAGTGTTGTTATCGGATAGGCATTACTGTAAACAGAACTTATCATCAAAAGTGCCTTGCTCCAGGACAGTACATTACTACTAGCGTGCGCTTCTGGCTTTGAAAGGCAACTGTGGAGCATCCAATGGTGATTTCTACCACATTCTCTACATGATACACTTCGAGTGCACTGACGTCCTACATGTCCTAAACGTAAACAGCGGAAACATGCTCCCATTTCCCGCACAGCATCCATTTTATCATTGTTGGCAAGCCTTTAAAACCCTGAGCACTTTGTGATGTCGTGAGCATTTGTGCCATGGTACCAACATTCGCTAGAATTCTTCACTCCAGTTTCAGTCCTCTGGATATTTTCAGCTAAAGTTGACATTTGTTTAGTTAGATTAATCATGCACTCCTCTATTTTCTCTTGTTTCCCCTGAAGTTTAGTTACTGCAGTAGTCAAGGATTCAGGTTCACTGTCAAAACTCGTGGCATGCACTCGCGCTTTACTGGCATTGTCAGTTACTCTCACATCAGAATTCATGTACTCTAGTGCCTGCTTTTCTTTCAACAAATATTGTAGTAGCTCACTGAATAACTTATCTTTATTCGTAATGGCTTGTAAAATTTTCACCCATTCCCTTTTCTGAACGGCAGGAAGGAGTTTTTCTATGTGGCTAACCATCGTGACCGTGTTCATCTCGGCACACAATTTAAGTTTTTTGAGATCTAAGTATGCCCTTTCCACAATATCTACCATCTCTATGAATCCCTTTGAACTGCCTTCGGGTACTAGCTTTAGATCTTTAATGTCACTCAAAACCGCCTCCACCAGCTTTGATGGGTTGCCATATCTGTCATCTAATCTTTTCATCATATCTTTAAATGAATCATCTGCACCTTGCACGACTTCCAATGCTTCCCCCGATAGGCAAGACCGCAATACGTAAGGATCATCCTCGTACACGGGTTTCATTAGTCATTCATAATCCTTGCAAAAAGTGGGATACTTTCGTATGCTACCGTTAAAGTGTGGTGGAGTCAGCCGTTGCATCCTAAGTTTAGGCAAATCACTTACAGGTTTAGAAATCATAGTATGTGCATCGTTTTTCACTCTTTCAACGTCCGTAATGTAAATCTCAAGTTCATCAATCATCTTGTCATAGTTCTCATCACTAGAATTAAGAGACTTTACCAACTTTTCATTGATCTCTTCCATCACTTTGAACTGAACTAAAATATCACTGTAAATATCTTGCAATACTGCCATGGGATCATTCTGCGAATGTGCCTCCCTCAGCAGGTTTACTTTCCGCGTAAACTTGCGCTTGGCAACAGCACGGCTGTCCTTCAGATCCTGGTCCATTTTGACTGGGGCTTGTGTTGGACTGTTTCACCAGGTGATGGAAGATAGCACTGGCAGTAACACTCTTTATTGTAAGGTCCAACCTGTGAACAATCGTACAGAATAATACATGGAGCTAATAATCGATATTCAATGAACTATTCATATAAATATATCACTAAACATACTATATGCATTATCACAAACACCACAAAACTCACACAGTGCCTCCACTACATCGCATTGGTGAAATGCGCCAGCCATACTGCCTGCTCGAACAGCAATCATCAAATCCATGACCCTCAGGTTGCACGAACACTGCAACGCAATACCTAAATTAATGGTAATTATAGACAAGACTATACCACACGAATCCACATAGGTAGTACAACTATAAACATAATAATTAACGTAATTAATTTCTATAGATCATGAGATACTGACATCAAAACACAATTTATCACTAATAAACACTGTTGTCACAACACTTCACTGCAAACAGCGAACACTAACTTACCCGAAATGTTGCTCCCACAAACATGCAAAATTATCACCAAATTCCTATAAATTCCCACTTAAACCATCACCGCTGGCGAGCGTACGTATTCAAGGTCTACGTCTGACTGAGGGTAAAGGCAAACGGCTGCCACTACCTTGAGTTGGTGGGATCGACAAGATGCCACGTCACCACTCTACACCTACACATCACACATTATACAAAATTATCGTTTAACAATAACAATATTCTTTAACAGAAGCAATACACAAATATCTCAGAAATTCATACATATCACCCCAATTTATCACAAATACTAATCATAAAATTAAAAGGTTTACAGAAACTGTGTAGAGGAGATACTGAGAGATTCTCAATACATGATTCCCGTGTCGGGAATCGAACCCGGGCTTTGAGGGTCGACCTTAACTGAAAAGAGATACTGAGACATTCTCAGTACAAATAGTTTTAGACATTTAATTAATTTGTTTGGTTCCACACGGCCTCATTGTATGTTTGTCAACATGTGTGTGTGTGTGCGTAATGTATGTATGTGTGTGTGTGTTTGTATGTGCCTGTGTCTCTGTCTGTGTATCTGTGTGTGTTTGTATGTATGTGTGTGTATAATTATGGAACTGAAGGTAGATAAGTATAGTAAAAGATATAGATGTGTGTAATGTATGTATGTATGTATGTATGTGTGTGTATATTTATATATGTATGTATGTATATGTATGTGTGTGTAATGTTATGTATGTATGTATGTATGTGTGTGTGTGTATATATATATATAAAAATTATGTATGTATGTATATATGTATGTGTATATGTATGTAAGTATATATATTTATGTATGCATGTATGTGTGTATGTATGTGTGTGTATATATATATATGTATGTATGTGTGTGTATATATGTATGTACGTATGTATGTATATATGTATGTGTATATATATGTATATATGTATGTATATATGTATAATTATGGAACTGAAGGTAAGTATAATAATAGTAGTAATATTTATGTATATATATTATGTATGTAATTGAAATTTTTGTTATATGAATATTTTATGTATGTATATATATGTATGAATTGGAAACTTTTTTTTTTTTTTTTTTTTTAATTCATTGCGCCGTAGCGTCAGTCAATAGGCAGACAACAGTACACAAGGGTAAGCGGGACTCACGAGAACCCAATGACCACATACACACACAAGCACACACACATGCGCACACACACTCACATCACGAAAACATAACAGAATGAAGCACAAGCATACAGACAAATATTTATATCATGACCTACTTAAATCCACCAAAACGAGGGTGGCGCACCAGAAGTTCCTCCAGAACCTGATGGTTCAGCAGGTGTCGACAAACCACATCAAGTGGCAGGCCCTGGGGCAGCAAGTGTCGGACAGTGGGGCAGGCTAGGCAATAGTGCTCTATAGTGTTAGCACGAGGCGCTCGACACAAGCGACACTCAGTGAAGGGAGGCTCACCCTGCATCCCAGCAACCTGCCACGGTGGCCGGTAGCCAAGCCTCAAACGAGCAGAGACTACATTGTGCCTCCGAACCATGAGGCCTCGACGACGGTAGGAATATTTGTGATGGCAGACAGACTCGTAATGGGTGATGGAGATGCTGAAGGGCCTCTCTGCATCCCTGCGTCGCCGTACAGGGAGGAGAGCGGCGGAGCGGACTTTAGAGAGGTAACATGTCAGGGAGAGAGGACGTCCAGCACCACGAGGAGGCAGATGGCAGGCTTCCTTTGCGAGTCTGTCAACTGTACCATTGTGACGTAAACCTACATGGGATGGCACCCATAAAAATTTGACAGTCAAGTTACGGTGACGCAATAAGGCCAAAAACGATAAAATCTGCTGAATAACAGTAGAGTGTGTGGGCTGAACACTAGAGAGGGAATGAAGGGCAGGTTTGGAGTCACAAAAAATGGCAGCATTCACTCCACGTTGACAAACAACACTAACAGCATCCAGAATGGCATACAGTTCACACAATGTTGAGCTAGAGTGGTTACAGAGACGACGGCCAACCCAGCCCCCTGGAGGTGACTCCAGGTCAGGCGAGAAAACAGCACAACCTGCTGCACCATCCACCTGCAATGAGCCATCAGTGTAGAGGCAGTATGGATCTGTGATGGAGGAAGTCACTGTTTCTATGTGTTCCAGAGCCAACTGCTGCTGTAGAGAAGGCAGCTCCGACTTATATTTATCACTAATAAACACTGTTGTCACAACACTTCACTGCAAACAGCGAACACTAACTTACCCGAAATGTTGCTCCCACAAACATGCAAAATTATCACCAAATTCCTATAAATTCCCACTTAAACCATCACCGCTGGCGAGCGTACGTATTCAAGGTCTACGTCTGACTGAGGGTAAAGGCAAACGGCTGCCACTACCTTGAGTTGGTGGGATCGACAAGATGCCACGTCACCACTCTACACCTACACATCACACATTATACAAAATTATCGTTTAACAATAACAATATTCTTTAACAGAAGCAATACACAAATATCTCAGAAATTCATACATATCACCCCAATTTATCACAAATACTAATCATAAAATTAAAAGGTTTACAGAAACTGTGTAGAGGAGATACTGAGAGATTCTCAATACATGATTCCCGTGTCGGGAATCGAACCCGGGCTTTGAGGGTCGACCTTAACTGAAAAGAGATACTGAGACATTCTCAGTACAAATAGTTTTAGACATTTAATTAATTTGTTTGGTTCCACACGGCCTCATTGTATGTTTGTCAACATGTGTGTGTGTGTGCGTAATGTATGTATGTGTGTGTGTGTTTGTATGTGCCTGTGTCTCTGTCTGTGTATCTGTGTGTGTTTGTATGTATGTGTGTGTATAATTATGGAACTGAAGGTAGATAAGTATAGTAAAAGATATAGATGTGTGTAATGTATGTATGTATGTATGTATGTGTGTGTATATTTATATATGTATGTATGTATATGTATGTGTGTGTAATGTTATGTATGTATGTATGTATGTGTGTGTGTGTATATATATATAAAAATTATGTATGTATGTATATATGTATGTGTATATGTATGTAAGTATATATATTTATATATGCATGTATGTGTGTATGTATGTGTGTGTATATATATATATGTATGTATGTGTGTGTATATATGTATGTACGTATGTATGTATATATGTATGTGTATATATATGTATATATGTATGTATATATGTATAATTATGGAACTGAAGGTAAGTATAATAATAGTAGTAATATTTATGTATATATATTATGTATGTAATTGAAATTTTTGTTATATGAATATTTTATGTATGTATATATATGTATGAATTGGAAACTTTTTTTTTTTTTTTTTTTTAATTCATTGCGCCGTAGCGTCAGTCAATAGGCAGACAACAGTACACAAGGGTAAGCGGGACTCACGAGAACCCAATGACCACATACACACACAAGCACACACACATGCGCACACACACTCACATCACGAAAACATAACAGAATGAAGCACAAGCATACAGACAAATATTTATATCATGACCTACTTAAATCCACCAAAACGAGGGTGGCGCACCAGAAGTTCCTCCAGAACCTGATGGTTCAGCAGGTGTCGACAAACCACATCAAGTGGCAGGCCCTGGGGCAGCAAGTGTCGGACAGTGGGGCAGGCTAGGCAATAGTGCTCTATAGTGTTAGCACGAGGCGCTCGACACAAGCGACACTCAGTGAAGGGAGGCTCACCCTGCATCCCAGCAACCTGCCACGGTGGCCGGTAGCCAAGCCTCAAACGAGCAGAGACTACATTGTGCCTCCGAACCATGAGGCCTCGACGACGGTAGGAATATTTGTGATGGCAGACAGACTCGTAATGGGTGATGGAGATGCTGAAGGGCCTCTCTGCATCCCTGCGTCGCCGTACAGGGAGGAGAGCGGCGGAGCGGACTTTAGAGAGGTAACATGTCAGGGAGAGAGGACGTCCAGCACCACGAGGAGGCAGATGGCAGGCTTCCTTTGCGAGTCTGTCAACTGTACCATTGTGACGTAAACCTACATGGGATGGCACCCATAAAAATTTGACAGTCAAGTTACGGTGACGCAATAAGGCCAAAAACGATAAAATCTGCTGAATAACAGTAGAGTGTGTGGGCTGAACACTAGAGAGGGAATGAAGGGCAGGTTTGGAGTCACAAAAAATGGCAGCATTCACTCCACGTTGACAAACAACACTAACAGCATCCAGAATGGCATACAGTTCACACAATGTTGAGCTAGAGTGGTTACAGAGACGACGGCCAACCCAGCCCCCTGGAGGTGACTCCAGGTCTGGCGAGAAAACAGCACAACCTGCTGCACCATCCACCTGCAATGAGCCATCAGTGTAGAGGCAGTATGGATCTGTGATGGAGGAAGTCACTGTTTCTATGTGTTCCAGAGCCAACTGCTGCTGTAGAGAAGGCAGCTCCGACTTGGAAGTAGGTGTAAAGCTCACATCAGGTGTTGGTAGCATCCATGGAGGGGGCCCTGGGGGGACGTCTGCAACCATTATATCTATATTAAGACCACGGAGCACAGAGGAAACAGACCTTATAAGAGTACGTCCAGCAGGCAGTATGGGAGGGACCGGGTAGTTTGGTCTAAGAGAAGTCCTGACTAACTGAGAGTAATAGGGTGAAAGATGTGGGAAATGGAGGCACTTGACAGTGAAGCAAGTAACATTAGAATAAATTCTCTCCACTAATGGGGGAAGACGCAACTCACGCTGCATGTTCACTATCCTGGTCGACATTGGACAGCCGAGAATAATTCTCATTGCTCTATTTTGAAATTTTTCTAAAGTTTCCAGAGTAGCCCTAGGAAGTTGAATCAGAGCAGGGGAAAGGTAATCAACAACTGAACGGATAAAAGCAATATAGATGGTCCTGGCTACTGGGATGGAGATGCCCGAGGAGTTGTTAGATAGCCATTGAAGTGGTGTAAGTCGGCGCTGGAGACGACCCAATAAGTCCTGGACAATGGGATGGTCTTGAGGTCTGGCAGGAACAATCGGCCAAATATTGACTGGCGCACCCAGGTAGCAGTACTGGGAACACATGGGAATGACAGTCCCTCCAATGGTGAACACTGGCTGAGCTTGAGGAAGGCGGCAGGTGAATATTCTGCTCTTATCTGGGGAGACAATAATGCCACAGTGAGAGGAGGCCACAGAGAAGGAGTCAAGAAACTGCTGGAGATCCCTTGGTGAGGTAGAATGAACACAGATATCATCAGCATAGCACGTAATTGTAGTTCCAGGAATATCAGGGAGAGAAGTGAGCAACCGATGCATCAGAATATTAAATAACAATGGGCTGAGAACACCACCTTGAGGCATACCAAGATGAAAACTGCGCAAAGGACTGAGTGCACCACTGAAAAACACACAGGAGGTCCTGTTACTCAGGTAGCCCCGAATCCACCGTAGTAGATTACCCTTTATCCCAAAGTCAACCAGTTGATCCAAAATGACGTCTCTATTAGCAACATCGAAGGCACTTCGAAGGTCAATGAAGGCCACCACACTGTCCCTGGAAAGGCGTGAGTACAGGTCGATTAGGCAGTGATGTGTGCTCCGCTGGGGAAGGAAACCAAACAGCCATGGAGAGAGGCGATCCTGCAGTCTGTACATGAGACGATTGAGTAAGATTCTCTCCATAACCTTACAGAAACAGGAAGTAAGGGAAATAGGCCTAAACTTCGCAGTGCCGGGCTTAGGGATGGGTATTATTGTGCTGCTGGTCCAGGCTCGTGGTACACAACCATCACGAAGACAAAGATTGTACAGTCGAAGTAGTTGGTTCCCAGGAACTTGTTGAAGTAGGCGCAGCACAGCATAAGTAATACCATCATCACCAGGGGAAGAAGCTCTACCCCGAATGAGAGCACGGCGCAACTCCTCCTCAGTTATCTCCTCTGCATCATCGTCATCATCTTGTAACAGAGCAGACATTAGACGTAGCCGATGGACATCAGCACGGGAAGCGAGTGCATCTTGTATGTGGATGGGTAGACTGGCTGGGGTAGATTGTTCTGACCAGGCATCAACAAGTTGTTTGGCATAGTCGGCAGGAGTGTGATGACGAGCAGTGGCCGGTGTCTTTTTAACAACCCGACGGATGAGGTGCCACATAGAAGCCACACTTGTTTGCTGGTTGATGCTGTCCGTGAACCGCTGCCAAGACTCAGTGTGAGCACAATCCTGCAGGGCAACTAAAGCGTCCCTAGACATCTGGTAACGATGGAGTAGGTCAGGGGTTGGGTTGGCTTGAAACAATAGGCCATCACGTTCAGCCTCCTCCTTTGCCTCCTGTATACGTGCATCCAGCGTCCAGGAGTGGGCAGTATGGCGATGCTGGAGGTGTGGCCGGGAGACGTATAGCCTATAAAAGTCATGAGTAGCAGATACAAGATCAGAGTACAACTGTTCAGCTGATGATATGTCAAATGTAGGGAATACATGGGCCATAAATAAGATGTAAGTCGGGCAATATTTAGGGGGCACAGCAATACGCAAACGAGTGGCTGAAGCACCTGACCCAGCAGTTAGAGAATAATGAAACCGAAGAGCAATGTGATCAGAGAATAAGTCTGGCACGGAGAAGCACTGGACCTGAGATGCTATCAGGCCAGACGAGAGGATGTAATCCAGAGTACCTCCCCGGCAATGAGTGGCACCACCAGTGTCCCAGTGTGTCAGATGATGCTTGCGGATGTATGAAAGGAGACGAACACCATTACGATTAATAGAGCCAGTACCATCACCCAAATCAGAATGCCGAGCATTAAAATCTCCCATATACACCATACCACGCACTGTTGGAGAAGGAAGAGCCTCAAGAGTGAGTCTAGCTGGGGCAGAATAGACATTACATAGTTGTAGTACTCCATTCCCAGGTAGAACCTCAAATAGCTGAAAGGTCATGTCAGGATCAGTGGAGGTACGGAGAAGGCGATGTGGCAAGGAGCTATGTATGTAAGTCAGGAGACCATTCCTTACCAGATGAACATATGGCACATAACCTGAGAGGGGAGGAGCTTGCCCAAGAGCGAGCGGCCGTCCTGGAAATGCTTCCTGGAGAAAAATAACACTGGGATGATGACAAAAAACATAGGCCTTGAGTTGAGTGAGCTTAGCATAACTGGTGATACCACATACATTCCAGGAGATGACATCCAGCCGGCAATCACTAGCGAACTCTATATTTGGAGGTAGAAGTCCGGTGAGTGGGGGCAGATGAGCGACCTGGAGAAGAAGATGGACCAGGAGAAGGGACTGACTCGAAAAGCTTTTCAAGGCGAGATGCAACAGTATCCATCTTTTCGGTTAGGGTAGTGACAGTTGAGATGATGGCCTGCTGAGCCTCGACCAAGGTGGAGAGTTTGGAGTCATTGGCAGCCTGAGCGGCAACCAGCCCATCAATCCTGGCTTCAAGGGCAGAAAAGCGGTTTTCAAGAGCCGTACATCGTGCCATGAGGGTAGCAACAGACTTGCGGAGGGCCAGGTCTGGAGGTGAGGCAGGGTTGGTAGGAGGAGCAGATTGGGGGGGAGGTGGTGGTGGTGGTGGTGGTGGTGAAGGAGGCGGAGCAATAGTAGAGACACGAGCCTGGACCTTACGTCGAGTACATCCATGCCACACGTTAACCCCTGGCTGAAGGCATCGTGGACACTTCCATCGAGACGTATCTTCAGGAGGTGAAGGCTCAGAGGTGGAGGCAGCAGGACGTGATTGTTCACCCCTGACAGGACACGTCTTGGAATCATGGTCGGCAGCACACCATGCACACTTCGGCCTGGCAGAACAGTACCGGGAGATATGCCCAACTCCCCAGCACCTGTAGCACCAAGGCTGGTCATTATGAAGTTTCCTCACCTCACACGGTGGAAGACAAGGGAGGAAATCAAAGGAAATCTCATTTGGAGGTGGATCGGGTTGACTCCAGACAACAACAATACGGCTAATGGGGGAACCATCTTGGAAAAAACGACGGGCAAAGTACACACCAGGGTATCCTTTGGCAAGTTTCGGGTCAACATCAATAGGAAAACGGGTGAGGATGTAGCTGGGGAACTTACGAGGCCTCTCAGGTGAGTCTTCAGGAATGAGAGGCAGAGATAAAAATTCACCAGCCTTCACTCTATCAATGATGTCCTGACGCTTCCTAGAGATGTAGACAAACCGGGAGGTGACAGCAGCCATCTTGACTTCAGCCAGTTCACGCTGCAACTGGAAGGCCCTGTTGACATCAGACAACCAACGCAGCTTTGTGTCCGTAGATGGGTTTCCAGAGAAGGAGAGTTTGACATAGGCATCTCTCGGGGCAAAAGCAGGAAGGTTGGACGAGGGCAAGGAGTTGGTATACAAAGAAGAAACACCAGGGTGAGGCAGAGAAGGTACGTCGTGCACAGCTGAAGCACCCTTGGCAGTCTTGGCAGCTGGAGGCAAACAGTCCACACCATCGGAATCCTGCGAGGAGTCGGACGAGGCATCAACAGGTCGCTTGGTAGAGGTTGAGGAGGTGGACGGCTGCAACCTGTGCTGCGGAGTGACCGAGGAGAGGGGGGGAGGGTTGCGAGAAGGCAGCTCAGGCCAGTGATCCTCAATTGGAGACTCGTCTTCCTCCGACATTACCAAGTCGGCCTCCAAGCAGGAATCCGCACTCTCCATCAGGCCAGGCAAGGCCTAGATGGAAAGCAAACAACAACACAAACAACTAAACACTCAATCAGCCAGGGACACACACACACACACATCCACATACACACAGACAATCACAACAAAACTATACACAGAACCACAACAGACAAACAACACCAGCAACACCACAGAAACAGCAACACACAAACAAGAACTCACAAACAACACAAAAAACACAAACAAGAGCTCCAAAACAACACAAAACAACAACACAAACGAGAATGGAGGCAGAGCGCCACGAGCACGTCCACACTCCACCTGTTCTGGAGCGAGACTGAATTGGAAACTGAATTTAATGGACTGTGTGTGTGTGATGTAGTAGAAAAATTGGCCAAAAAACACACACACATACATACATACATACATATACATACATACATATATACACACATATACACACACACATATACATACATACATATATACACACACACATATACTTACTGTTACGACCATTGTTTTTAGTATAAACTATTGTTAATAATGTTAAGAGTCAGTGAAGCTGGGGTTGGGGTAGTTGTGTGTGTGACCAGGGGTGGAATCCAAAGAGATTGTTTAGCGACGCGTCGCTAATACCGATGTCGTTAATAACTAACTACACGCAGGCGTCGTTAACTTCGCCCTGATCCAAGAAGCGTCTGCCCGCCTGTTGTTAGGAGCGCGGTAACTGATACACGCCTCTGATTGGCTAGAGTCATCAATGACGTCATGGACACCTCGTAGCCAATCACGAAGCGTGTGACATGGCGCGTTTGTTTAAAAACCGCGATCAGCTGGCAGCTGTCAAAACAAGTGTCTTCGTATCGCTCTACTGAGTGTACTCGACTTTTTCATTTCAAACACAGCAGGTACGTCCACAGTTTTTATTTAGTATCTGAAAATAGTTTTTGGAGTCATACGAAATGTAAATAATGAAAAGGTTATGAAATGCTTATTGATTTTATGCACTCTTTGTATTGTAATTACATTAATCATTCAGTATACAGTACTTGGTTTTAGCATTTCATTAATTATTAACATACTTGTATTTTGTTTAAAACAATGATGTATAACACAGTGCTGTATTTACAGTAGTGTACTGTTTTCTATTTTCGTAGCACTCTGTGCTCTGCCATCTAACTAATACCAAATATTCTAATCCTGTTCCCACCTCCTGTCAGTGCTTATAGTGGTGAATCCATGATCCATTCTCTGAAGATCATTTAATAACATTGTTTATTCTGAACACACAGCAGAATACGTATTGTTGCCACATTTCCTCCATGCACAAGAGGACATTAGGGACATCCTAGAAGTGATGATGGAGTCAGCAGGAAGCCACAGCTGCTATTAGAGAAAGTGCAGCAGCACAGAGACAAGCAGCTGAAGCCATTATAGTGCTGGCTTCTATTGTAAGAGTGTTTATTGAGAAATAATGAAAATAACTTTGGATCAGGATGTGTTGCATACAGTATGCTACTAATTTGGCTAGGAGCATACAGTGTTGTCATGGTAGGGAAGACAGTAATAGCATGCTCCTAGCTAAGTTAGGAGCATACTGTAAATAACACTGAACTGCATACAGTCACACATTCCAGCAACACAATAAACATTCAAGATCCCATTGGAAAAACCATGTAATCGTAATGTAAATATAACCGATAACACAAACTTAGGAAATAGATATACAGTATATAAATAAATTATATAGTTTGGTGATTCTGCATGCCAATACTGTACCAATGTTACCAAACATTCTGTCACATGCCACATTAAAAAAACATATAGCAAAATACCAACAGACACAGACATAATAAGTTGGTAAATAAATACACTAGTAACCAAGACATAATTTTATTTTTTTAAACCCCCTTTCGACCATAAAACTCCGGTATGATCTCGTCACGTGTCTGTCTACCCGTGCCACCACGATCACCAGCTCCAACTACATGGGCCTCAATAGGCATGTCCTCTTCTGGTAGATGCTGGAAAATGAAGGTATTAAGGGATTTTAGAAATCACTGAAAAACATTGATATATTAAGACAAACTTCAGGGTTGAAGCAGTGCAATTGCAGAGATTGCATTGTACAGTATTATAATAATTACTGTAATTGAAGTAATTACTGGTGTCTCATTGTACTTATAGAGTAGCACAGTAAGGTAAGTTAATGCTACAATAAATACTAAGCCACAGTGTATACTTACATTGTTAGGGTCAGGAATACTCCTACTGACACACCGGTTGTGCAGCAGGAGACAAACACTTACAATCTTGCAGATCTCAAAGGAGTGTACTGTAATTCTCCACCAAACCGATGAATACATCTGTTAGATACCATTTATTAGAGGGATATAAAAGGAAAATGTAAGTGGATTTTATGGACCAATGTGAACAAAAAGTAATCATATGAAATACATTAATAAAGGTGAAATTTTCATTTCATTATAAAGTCAAAAGATTTAGAAACCTTGCCATTGATTGGAAACTCTTATGAAATTAGAATTGAGGTTTGGAGAGGGAGCAAATTATAACTATATATAGAGTTTGCTTGTGATTTATTGAAACCGAAGAGATATTAAGAAGTCACTTCCTAACCTGAAGCGATTTTTCACAACTCCTAAGGTCAGCTCCACAATGACCCTTGTTCTTACAAGGGCCCTGTAGTAGAGTTCTTCTGCCTCATTTGCGGGATTGGTGACTGGGGTCATGAGAAAAGGCTCCAATGGGTACCCACTGTCACCTGCAACACATTGTTACCAGAAAGATGAACTATTTATACATACTGTACATACATATATAACCATACATAAACTCACATGGGAGGAATATGTATATCATACAGCCTTAGAACTGTACACTTGTTAAAACATCTCCTGATACCAACCTAGGAGTAAGTAGTTCCCAAAATGCCTCTACTAAAGTGTTGCCTCAAGTTGCTGTTCCTTCAAATGTAGGCATCATGAGTGGATCCTGCAAAGTGACACATGTATTAAAGCATGTGGTTCTACTTCAAATGTTATGCCAAGAAGCCCTCACATATATATAATGATTTAATACACTTGGCAACCCTAGTGTCAATGGGAAGACTTTTTATATCAAACTTGATTTTTAAAGAGATATAACCATGCAGGTTTTGGGAAATTTTTCATATACAAGGGTATGCAATAATATAGACCATATACTAAACAGTATCTTACACAAAATTTCTTATTTACACACATTATTTAAATCTAGGTACATGAAATACAGTACAGTACCTGGAAATCTGGCAGAATAATTGATGATCAAGCCATTTCCATCACAAATAACTTGAAAGTTTAGTGAATTTAATCTTTTTCTATTGACGTACAGTACTGTACATGGCCTCATCAATACTTGGAGCCTTGATGGCAACGTGTGTACCTGCATACATAGCATAAACATTAATATATTGTGTAACAATAGGATAAATTTTATCTGTCTGCCTCATACTCTAAACAAAGGAATGACATAGTATATATAGTACTGTATACATGTACAGTATTATATAAGCCAAACCAATATAATTCCTCAAGAGGAAAGTACACAAGGCAAGGTTGAAGTTAATATTGAGGGTAAAAAACTGTTACCTCTCTTACACCTTGTATGTTGTAGAGCCAAGAATCACAACAATGTTGGTGGGGGGAGACTGATCATTTATTATGAAGCATGTCTCTATATGATTGGGTTCTAACAACAAGGAAAACAACTAGCATTATGGATTTCATCAATAAAACTATGAAGCTTACATTTATAGCTTCAATTACTCGTGGGAAGTTGGTGACCCTGCTGAAGGCTTGGGCTCATGTTCACAACTGTTGTGGTGTTGATGGCATATTAATTTCCTCAGCAGCCTTGGTACTCATGATGTTTGTTATCTGGTGAATATTCTGCTGATGCTTGCTTGTGTTGGACCTGAAAT
>JAWQEG010002288.1:0-57500 GCA_033782935.1 Petrolisthes cinctipes
AAAGATGAAAGATTTAGCTGTGTATCATTGATTGGGTTGATTAATTGATGCTTTGACATCTTCGGCGAAACACCCAGGATCATAATTATACTGCTGAACATAATATTATTATTTTTTTAAATGGTGTTACGGACAGAGGGTAGAGATACAGTACAGTACTAGTCACTAGACTAGACTTACTCCAAAGTTAGCTATCAACAGAATAAAGTAGCACTGGGTGGCAGGTATCTGACTATTAAAGTTATGAATTATAAGTAAAAGTACAAACCCAGCCTATATGAAAGAATGCTAACTCAACCCTAAAGAGACCGTCCATACATATACCCAGATTCGGTTACAATGAATAAAAGATGATAGAGAAACTACTCTGACTTTCTATAATATATATTGACAATATGAACGAACACAAAGACAAACAATAAACACTGAAAGAATTAATAAATGAAATCAGGATTCCCAACTATGACAGAACGTGAGACAGAGTTCCCAGAATATATAATACACTTGCAATAACCACACAACAACTCACTACCACTGTGCCATCACTTCAATAACACAAGGCTCTAGGCACACACGTAAGCATAGAATTAGTCTATCAATAATATTAGCAAGTTAGCACTTCACTGGCATATATGATAAATACACATCAATGCATCACAATATACATGTAATATAATAATAGAAATATCAATACCCAAATATATATATAATGGTAATAATAGTAATATCAAGTTATATGAGAGTGACCCTATGTTACTGTGAGAAGAAAGGTAGAAGTAAAAACAATTATACTTAACAAAATACGTTGCGAGTCTCCTCCCGAATCTCACCACACTCAATCACTTACAAAACACACACAAGCTTGCTGTCCCAATCTCCTTAGATATCTGAGCTACCAAGGCCTAAGCCTCGGCCTTATATACTATCGGCTCGACAAAGAAAAGTGAGCAGGTTTCAACAGAGTTATAGGAGCGTCTCCGAATTGTTCCTTTAACGCAGACTTAAACACACTACACTCATACGTTCCCTCCCAAGAAACTATTGGAAGTCCCTAGCAATGAAAACGGACGCTCATCACGCCACTTGCGAGGGAAGGGGGGGAGAATGCGTACGAATCTAGAGAACATAGCTGGCTATGACATTCTCGACCTTTCGACACTAACACTTAAAGAAAATAGAATAATAAATGAGTTAAGACCGGACACAACACATCCGGGTGTGAGCTTCTGCTACCACACTCACAGCATCATCCACAGCCACTGTCAAAAATGGAGAGCAATACTTACAAATCAATAATAATAATTCAGACACACGTAACAATGGTCATTGATATCATTTATATAATATATTCATATATATATATATACCAGGTTTAAATTGAGGCACTCCCTGACATGCTTGACTAGACTCATAACAGAGGGTGTGTGTGCCTAGGGACTCTCCTGATTCACCCCAGCCACTGCCAGTCGGTGTGGGAAAAGCAGTGAGTGTTGAAGATGTATTTTCAGCACATCGCTTTTGCGCTAATTACCATATATGTACGTAAAGACGACAGTGTCGTTATATTTCATGTTGTTGTCTGAGCTGGTTACCCATCCTACAGATGTCCATTTATTCTTCACAAGTAAGGTCACGAGCACTATTATGCATACATCTTTGGTTGAAGCTTTGAACAGTCCAATTCACCAACGAACTAATTCCAATAGTTGTTGTTGTGCATGTAATTTACTGTTTCTAAGTATTCGAAGCACACCTGAATACTTATTAGTGCTCGTGACTGTACATCAGGAGATAGTTAAAGGTTGTACTTCAAATCATGTATCATTTATTCATGTAGAGTAAGTGGTTTACACGCTATTAGCCATCAAAGGTGTTGTTTATGTTGTGAACGCGAGACAGGAAAAAGGTATCCAATGCTGCCATCAGAATATGTATATCACCAAGTGTTTCTGAACACTGTTGCAGCAGTGGTGGCTGATGTTGAAGCAATGGTGGCTGATGTTGTAGTAGTGGTGAGAGGTGCTGCAACTCGATGACGTCTCCTTGGCTGATAGGAAGGACGTGGATTTGCTACCTTCTGATAGTGGAGTCGGTGGTAGTGAGGGAGGTACAGTCGGAGACAAGAAAAAGCCTACCCCTAAACTATACATGTATTATCTTTTTCCATTACAAAATTTAGTTTGCTTGGCATTAGTTATACATAATTGGTTTTGTATGATATTGTTCTGCAACATCAATCCGGAAAATATGGCGAAGAGGCATTTACAGTAACACAAGAAATTTCTGTACTCACATTTCTGCTTCATGGAGAACGATGATCAGTTCTCGGCCCTGTGAAATTCTCATATCCTTTTGTTTCCGTGCCTCGGAGCACCACACCTATTTGAAGTAAGGGAATACAAGGAAAAAACACCAGGGTGAGGCAGAGAAGTTACGTCGTGCACAGCTGAAGCACCCTTCGCTGTCTTGGCAGCCGGAGGCATACAGTCCACACCATCGGAATCCTGCGAGGAGTCGGATGAGGCATCAACGGGTCGCTTGGTAGAGGTTGAGGAGGTGGACGGCTGCAGCCTGAGCTGTGGAGTGAGCGAGGAGAGAGAAGGCAGCTCAGGCCAGTGATCCTCGATTGGAGACTCGTCATCCTCCAAGCAGGAATCCACGCCCTCCATCAAGCCAGGCAAGGCCTAAATGGGAAGCAAACAACTGAACACTTAATCAGCCAGGGACACACACCCACAGAGAGTCACAACAAAACAATACACAGAACCACAACAGACAAACAACACCAGCAACACCACAGAAACAACAACACACAAACAAGAACACACAAACAAGAATGCAAAAATAACACAAAGGTTAAAGGTTAAAGGTCCGTCAATGAGTGGCAGTCAATGGGACAGAGTGTAGCACACACTGTGTATGAAACACAACTATAGCATGCATCACAAGGATGATGAGTGGCCCAAAGACCTCTCCACCCACGTGAGACCCGAGTCAGCCTCGGCTATGGCTGCGTAAGCAGGAAGACCTCAGACAGCTGACTCAAACCCCCCACCCCTTGCTCACAGGGGTGGTAACCTCTGGCATCAGTGAAAGATTTTTATAGTGTCCCGAGCAAGGATCGAACGCTGGGCCGCAGAATTGCAGCCGCAGACTCTAGCACTGTGCTAGCCAAAAGCTAATGCAGGCAGAGCGGCGGGAGAACGTCTACACTCCATCAATGTTGGAGCGAGACTGATTAGAGTGGTGTGGACTGTGGTGTTGTAAGGAGACAAGTTAGCGCTGGGACTGTAAGCAGTAATGCTGTACTAAATTATACGTCAACTATATTAATTTGTTACATAACAAACATGACAATGATAGGCCACAACATTATGGTGGTTAGGAAAGTCCTTTTTTATTGTTTGTTTGTTATCACTATAATATGCACTCAAACGGTAAAACAAATGCTAGTTCATGAGGCAGTAGCTAGTCTTAGCCAGATGCCTCTATGAATGTTTAGTATTAGCCAGCAATCAGCATCGTCGCTTTAATTTATACTTCCTATTGAGGATCACTAGCCTGAGCTGCCCTCGCGCAACCCTCTCCCCCTGTCCTCAGTCATTTCGCAGCTTGATTTACAGCCATCCACCTTCTCTACCTCTATCAAGCGACCCGTTGACGCCTTGTCCGACTGCTCAGAGGCATCTGATAGTGTAGACCACCAATTTTATCAATATGCTGGGAATTTGGGATGAGGCGAATGCCCCCGTTGCCAACCTAATCCCTGTATAGTGAACTGAATCCAGTCACGGAATAATAAACTTCGCACTTGTATTCTATTTTTGAGAGGATGAGAGACTTATACAAAAGAAGTAGAGGTTTTTGGTCATCACATAAAGATATATGTGATAGAACCTTCAATCAACAGTAACAATGCCTTCATACAAGCTCCCCTCCAACGGGAACTGCCTTGACGTGGTAGGGGGGCTTGCATGTCTCCGAGACCTCACTAGCTAGACTAGAGGGGGCTCCGGCCGATGCTCTGCCCCGATTTTGGGGAGAGAGGGCTTCCCATGCTAGTAAGGTGACCAGTGACAGACCAGACTAAATGGTTCCCATGTATTAGGCTGCCAGTACGAGCCAACAGTGCTGCCCTCCAGAAGGACCGCCCTCTAGGGGCCGTCCTATGTTGGATGGTTGGGTGTCTGGGCCGGGAGATGTTGGGGAAGGAGGTCTCAGCACTGTCGTGGGCAAATTTTTGAGCCACTGGGGCTGCTTGTTAAAACGAGTGGCCCCGTGGGGGACGAGGTAAACCGCCCATGACGACCAGCGCTCGGTCCTCTCATCTGCCTGGTAGGCAGTAGCTCTTGGCTCCTGGGGCCAATCTAATAATAAAAATGTTATATGGATAACGATAAGCCCATTTCTCTTCCTCAAGCGGTGGTCGACCAGGCCCTCGAGACGTCACTCTCTGGTCTTGGTGGTATGCAGAAGACTGCAAATAAGAGTAGACCCAACAGGTCGGGTGTTGTGTCGACGAACCCCGTTAGCGATTTCAGACACGTTAATGTTGACTAATGTACTTGCATCCCATTCCTATAGTGCTATCCACTCCATTTTTAACTGTTTTGGAGTGGTCCTTTGTATCCGAATTACTTATGACAGTGACTGTAGATCTAATTGGAGTTATATTACTTTCAATACAAATGCTGCTGCCAAAGCAGCTTTTGAGGGAAAAGATTCTCTGATTGTGGGGAATACTCACTGTAAGGTTCAGATGATGAGGTCCACAAATGTAGTTGACAGTGACAATGACTACTGCCCTAACATCTTCAATGACCCTGTAGAGCATGTCCCTAAGGAGCGTCGCGTTCCTACACTCATTTGGTTTATGGCTTACTACAGGGAGGGGCGTGGTAACCTCATCCATGCTTCTAGGTATCTGGAAAAAGAAATTGGATTACTACCGATGGGCCACATATAAAAGTATGGTAAGGGTGTTTTAATCATAGCCAAAGACCTTACACAGACCATAATACTCCTCAATCTCCCCTGTCCTTCTGATGGCATGTTTGAATCCATCAAACCACATCGAACATTTAATTATAACAAGGGGCATATATTATACAATAAGGACCGGTATGAATTCTCAGAAGAGGACATTCTTGCTATGTGCCCAGATAGTGTCCAACAATTAACAAAGATGAAAGGTAGTAAAAATATGATCATCTTCGCATTCTATGGCTCGCATATCCCATTAACATTAACCTCTTTTGAGGTGAAGCCTTTTGTTGAGTGCCCTTTACAGTGTTTCTGCTGTTATGAGTTTGGTCATGGGAGGAGGAACTGCAACAACCGTTCCCGGTGTGGTAATTGTTCTGCTCTTGACTCATATCCTACTTCTGAGTGTCAGTCAGAGTTACTGCTTTTATTGCAGGGATGCTCACCCCTTATGTTCTCGCCAATGTAAGATGTACCTCCTCGAGCAGGATATACTCCACTTGCCTAACACCCAATTCATCAGCACTGGTAGTGCCAGACGGCAACTCAACTTCAGGCGACAGAAGGATTGTGGAGTAATGACATACGCCTCCTCCCTTCACCCTCATCATTCCAAGTCGATAACATCTAAATAGGTTGCAGCACCCTCTCGACTCTCTCAAGAAGCAGCTGCTTCTTACTCTAGTGAGAACGTTTCTACGGTATCACTACACAATAATTTCTGTCTTGGAAACTGTATCAGACACTCATTCTGGTGACCCTTCAACTGATGACAATTCTCAGGCTTTAACTAAAGGTGTCCATGTGGTAGAGGTTCATGCTGCCACACGCTCTCCAAAAAGGAAACCCAAGACAACTAAATTGCAATGGAGATGCCTTCGTGGTTCCTCTGAGACACTTGACTCCATAGATGTTCCTCCTTGCAAAGCAACCGTCTTTGTAGGCTCATCCATATTTTCCTCTCAATTTCACCAGAAGCGTTCTCGTGGCTCTGATGAATCTCTTGAGTCAACACCCCCCAACGGGAACCGCCTTGACGTGGTGGGGGGGCTTGCGTGTCTCTGAGACCTGGCGAGCTAGACTTGAGGGGGCTCTGGCCCCTGCTCTGCCCCGATTTTGGGGAGAGAGGGCTTCCCATGCTAGTAAGGTTGCCAGTGAGAGACCAGACTAAATGGTTCCCATGCAGTAGGCTGCCAGTACGGGCCAACAGCGCTGCCCTCCGGAGAGACTGCCCTCTAAGGGCCGTCCCATGTTGGATTGTTGGGTGTCTGGGCCGGGAGATGTTGGGGAAGGGGGTCTCAGCACCGTCGTGGGCAAACTTTCGAGCCATTGGGGCTGCTTTTTAAAACGAGTGGCCCCGTGGGGGAAGAGGTACCCCGCCCGCGGCGACCAGCGCTCGGTCCCCTCATCTGCCCGGTAGGTAGTAGCTCTTGGCTCCTGGGGCCAAAAACAACAAATCAATTATATATGGATACAGAAATGCCCCAATCTCTTCCTCGAGCGGTGGTCGACCAGGCCCTCGAGACGTCACTCTTTGGTCGTGGTAATATGCAGAAAGCTGCAAATAAGAGTAGACCTAGCAGGTCGGGTATTGTGTCGAAGAACCCTGTTAGCGATCTGGACACGTTAATGTTAACGAATGTACTTGCATCCTTTTCCTATGGCACTATCCACTCCATTTTTAAGTGCTTTGGAGTAGTCCTTCGAATCCGAATCACATATGACACAGTGATTGTAGGTCTGATCGGTGCTATATTACTTTCAATACAGCAGCATTTGAGGCAAAAGATTCTCTGAAGGTGGGGGATACTCATTGTAAAGCTCAGATGATGCGGTCCATCAATGTAGTTGACAGTGACAATGACTACTGCCTTAATTAATATATTTGATGACACTGTGGAGCATGTCCCAAAGGAACGTCGGGTTCCTACACCCTTTTGGTTTGTGGCTTACTACAGGGAGGGACGTGGTAACCTTATCCATGCTTCCCGGTATCTGGAGAAAGAAGTTGGATTATTACCAATGGGCCACATAAAGAAATATGGTAAGGGCGTTTTAATCAGAGCCAAAGATCTTACACAGGCCATGATGCTCCTCAATCTCCCCTGTCCTTCTGATAGCATGTTTGAATCTATTAAACCACATCGAACATTTAATTATAGCAAGGGGCGTATATATAATGAGGACCTGTATGAATTCTCAGAAGAAGTCATTCTCGCTATGTGCCCAGACAGTGTCCAACGAGTAACGAAGATGAAAGGCAGTAAAAATATGATCATCCTCACTTTCTATGGCTCGCATATCCCAGATCGCATTAACATTAACCCCACCTCATTTGAGGTGAAGCCTTTTGTTGAGCGTCCCCTACAGTGTTTCTATTGTTATGAGTTTGGTCATGGGAGGAGGAACTGCAACAACCGCTCCCGGTTTGGTAATTGTTCTGCTCTTGACTCACATCTTACTTCTGAGTGTCGGTCAGAGAGTTACTGCTTTTACTGCAGATATGCTCACCCCTTGTGTTCTCGCCAATGTAAGATGTACCTACTTGAGCAGGATATCCTCCACTTGGCTAATACTCAATTCATTAGCATAGGTAGTGCCAGACGGCAACTCAACTTCAGGCGACAGAAGGATGGTGGTGTGAAGACATATGCCTCCTCCCTTCGCCCTAAATTGGTTGCAGCACCCTCTCAAGAGGCAGCTGCTTTTTGTTCTAGTGAGAACGTTTCTAAGGTTACTCTACATAATAGTTTTTCTGTCTTGGAAACTTTATCAGACACTCATTTTGGTGATCCTTCAACTGATGACAATTCTCAGACTTTAGCTAAAGGTGTCCATGTGGTAGAGGTTCACGCTGCCACACGCTCTCCAAAAAGGAAACTTAAGTCACCTAAACTGCCACAGAGACGCCTTCGTGGTTCCTCTGAGGCACTTGACTCTATAGATGTTCCACCTTGTGAGGCAACCATCTCTATGGACTCATCCATAGTTTCCTCTCAATTTCACCAGACGCGTTTTCGTGGCTCTGATGAATCTCTTGATTCAACAGAAGTTCCTCCTCGCGAGCTTCCTTCGGGATCATCAGAAGGGCGTGAAGTTAATGTGGATGCCACGGATGTTGTGACTTCAAAAGATTCACTTTCTCTTCCGCTTGAGCAGCGGAGTGATTCTACCACCTGTATTATGGATGTTGATGTATCTGCCTGTGTCAGTGATACCACTGCTGTACAGGACAGAACCAATGTAATTGTTTCAAAGAATATCCCATCTCATATACCTTCATCTTCTTCTAACATATCAGATGCTTCAGGGACTCGTCTACGGGTCCCAATTACTGCACCAAGTACTACTCCTCGGGTTCGCTCTTCTTCTAGTGGCCCAGGATTAGACAAATCTTATTGTTTGAGTAAACCCTCAGGTCGAGGTGGTAGTGGGAAGTACCTCCGTGAGGCTTCCCAAAAATCAGTACTAAAGTAACACCGTTCAAGGTCCTTCAGTGGAATTGCCGTGGCTTGCGTGCTTCTTGGGAGGAACTGCACGTTCTTCTCTCTAGCTTCTCTCCTGCATGAGTTTCTCTCCAAGAGACAATGCTTGGGGACTACATTCCTGCCAGTCCTCCAGCATACTCAGCATTTTATTCCAATTCATTTGAAGGGCAGGGTCATCATGGTGGCTCTGCCATCCTAGTTCGCCGAGATATTCCATGCACGAGCCTGGAGCTTGACACTCCGCTCCAGGCTGTTGCAGTTAAGGTTTTTATGGACCGCCCGTACACTGTGTGCAGTCGATACCTTCCTCCCAGTGTTACAGTTGAGAGAGGTGATCTCAACCATCTTGTACGGGACCTTCCCTCTCCCTTTATTTTATTGGGTGATTTTAATGGTCATCATCCTCTGTGGGGTGGGACTTCGGTATTTTATTGGTTTCTTTTATTGAGGATGAGAGATTAGGGGTTTTAAATACGGGAGATGTGACACATTTTAATAGCCCTACTGGGACTTTTACCGCCATTGACATTTCCCTTTGCTCACCCAGTGCTCTGTTGGATTTTACTTGGAGAGTGTTGCCTGATTTATATGGCAGTGACCATTTCCCTATACTTTTAGAAGGTAACAGGTATGAACCACAGTCTCGTCTTCCTAGGTGGAAATTAGAGAAGGCTGACTGGCAGTTTTTTAGAGAGCTAACTTCTTCGGTCTCTTCTGTAGCCGATTTTGGTAGCTCTGACGAGGCTGTAACATATTTCACTGATATGCTCCACTCTGCTGCTCTCAACTCTATCCCAAAAACTTCTGGCTACTTTCCCAAACGTCCTGTCCCTTGGTGGTCACCAGTCTGCACCACTGCGGTGCGGAAGAAGCGCGCTGCTTTCTCTCGCCTTCGTCGCAACTGTGGGGACCCAACTCTTTTAGAGGACTTCCGACGGGCAAGGGCTCGGGCTAGACGAGTTTTAAAAGAGGCACGACGTGCACCTTGGAAGGCCTATGTGTCTTCAATTAATTTTAAAACTCCATTCACCCAAGTGTTCAGGAGAGTCTGTAAGATGGCGGGGAAGTTTTCTCCTAGTTTTCCACCTGTACTTAAGGTCAATGGAATTAAGATCATGGATGGTTTGACAGTGGCCAATACCATGGCGGAGGCTTTTGCAAAAGTCTCCAGCCGTGACTCTCGACCTCTGGCTGTCAGGCATGAGTTAAGAGCCAAGGAGCGTACAGTCCTGGATTTCTCAGGGAACGAGAATGAAAGTTATAACCATATATTCACCCTGAGAGATCTGATCTCTGCTCTCTCTCTCTGCGGCAACACTTCTCCTGGGCCAGACAACATCCCATATGCAATGTTGTGACATTTGGGTGAGGAGGCGATCTCATTTCTTTTAGCTGTATATAACAGAATCTGGCTGGAGGGTGTCTTCCCTTCTGGGTGGAGGGTTGCTACCATCCTTCCTTTCTCCAAGCCGGGTAAGGACTCTAGTCTTGCCCTCAATTACAGACCAATTGCCTTGACCTCCTGTCTTTGTAAATTATTTGAAAAGATGGTGAATGTCAGACTGGTATACATCCTCGAACGGGGTGTCGAGGAGACTCGCTTTTTGGGTCTCCTTTTTGACAAACGTTTTACTTGGGCTCCCCACTTACATTCACTTAAGGTCTCTTGCCTCAAGGCTCTTAACCTGTTGAGGGTTCAGGGCCATATGTCCTGGGGGGCTGATCGGGCCACCCTCCTCCACCTATACCATGTTCTTATTAGGTCAAAAATGGGTGTGAGGTGTACTCCTCTGCCACGGATGCCCGTCTCAGAGTTTTAGACCCTGTTCATCATGCTGGAGTACGTCTGGCTACCGGAGCCTTCAGGTCATCCCCAATCCCTAGTCTCCTGGTGGACGCTGATGAGCCACCTCTTGATCTCCGTCGACAGTTCTTGATGGTTAGTTGTTGGCATTGATTACATCGACTTCCTGACTCCCTTCCCTGCTTGGCGGTGTCATCTGATATAAAGTCTCAGTACTACCTTTCACATCTTCGCACACCTTGGCCCTTTGGCTTCCGGGTCAGGAAAGCTATGGAGGAGATGGGCATTGATGACTTCCACATTTGTCCTGTGAGGGTCCCCAGGGTGGCTCCATGGCTTTTTCCAGAAGTTTTCCCCTGCACCTGCTTTACAGACAAGAAGGATTCTCTTCCTCCTCCAGAGGCTCGTTCCATCTTTTTAGAACATGCCTTCACTCACAGGGAGTCCCTCCCTGTGTACACTGATGGGTCAAAGTCTGATGCTTGAGTTGGCTTTGGAGTTGTCTTTCTTGACTATTGCCATGGCGGCAGGCTCCCTTCTGTCATGTCAATTTTTTCTGCTGAGCTATCGGCCATTTTATATGCCCACCAAGTGATTTTTACTCTCCCTCAACCTTCTTTTACTATTTTTAGCGATTCCTGCAGTGCCTTGCAGGCCTTGGGCAGTTTTAACTCTTCCCATCCCCATGGGAATAAGCGGGTTGACGCCCTGGCTAAGGCTGCAGTCTCCAGTTCTCGACCACCTGCTGGGCGTCATCCCGTTCCTGCAGTGGACCTTCGACCCTACATAGATGTTGTGGTTCGTACCTGCTGGCAGGACAGATGGGATGCCATCGGGGCTAACAATCTCTGCGGCATCTGCCAGCGCCTTGGTTTGTGGAGCTACAGCGGCCTGTCCCGCCGGTGGGAGACGGCTCTTGTCCATCTCCGCATTGGCCACACACTACTGACTCATGGCTTTTTAATGGAGAGGGCTCACCCTCCCTACTGTGATGATTGTCTGGTCCCTCTGACAGTATGGCATCTTATTGTCGAGTGTCCCAGCCTTGGGGACCTCCGTCGTAGGCACCTCTCCGAGTATCGGGTGGGTGATGGTTCTTACAATCTCTCCCAAGTGCTCGGGGAGGAGGCTTGTAGTGTGGGAGGGAACACCCTCTCCTATGTGGAGGAGGCTGGCCTCCTCCACAAGTGGTGAATTTTATTATATTTATGTTTTTTTAGATAGTTCAACGTTATTTTAATTTTGATCTCTTATATATCTTGCTTGAATTAGTCAGGTTCTTTTAGTATAAATGTGCCTTTTAGTTTATATGTTCTTTTAATCATGCTGCCTATCCCTTTCGGGGTGGAGAAGTCTTTTTAGTTTGTGTAAATATTTTATTAATGATGTAGATGACTATTTTATGTTGGGCGGTATATGACCATAGCTGTTGCGCCGCCAAATGCCTTTTGGCATTAATAAATCAATCAATCAATGTATATAACTACCAGTATGGACACCCACAGGCCTGAATGTCATGAACATCGTTAATAATAGCAAACCGATTGTGAAAACATTATATATATATATTCGCCTTCTCCTCTACATTACGTGCATCGTTGCCTGTTACTCGTCTCTCCACGTGCTACACTCCAACCACGTGAACATCCCTCAACGTTACACTACGTGCTTCACTGCCCGACATCACTCCTCTACGTGCCCACGTGCTCCACTCCAGCCACGTGCAAAGCATCACAACACTACGGGCATTGCTGCCCACTTCAACACCCACTACTTCCTCGTTACATAACGCCACCTCACAATCACCTTATGTCCCACCTTTCTCACTTAACGTACACTCTTGGTTCTATCACATGGAAACTCTGTGGTGCTCCATAAACTTCACGAGCGAACAAAAGTTAAATGCCGTCCTCCGGGTACTCCCAGAGGACGTAATCGATGCTATCCCGACCACTATCCCTTGACGCCCATCCTACGAAGATTTGAAGGATACGATCGTTTCATCTCATGGTATGTCCAACCAGGAGTACTTAAAGGCCTTTGAAGATATACAAGTGGACGGCTACCGCCCTTCCTTGGTCTTACGACACATGCAGCAGCTGAATGAGAAGGCAGGAGACCACTTCTCAGAGGCGCTACTCAAGAGGCGCCACTCCATGCTGTTCCCTGCGACGGTACAACTCCACCCCCAGGTCCACCTTGATCTTCCCATAAACTAATACGTGAAACATGCGGATGCTATCATGAATGTTTATTCTGAGGCCAACCCACCACAACTACACTACCACGTCAACACAACACCACTACGCCACAATCTTCAACACGCTCTACACTCCACTCGCCACCTACTTCATCTCCTCACTTCTAACACCTCTCATACCCTAAGCATCAAGCACATACATCCACCTTCACACCCCCCACGACCATTCAACCTCATATACACAACACATCACCCCCATCTCAACAATTTCACCCCATTTCCAACCTCCCCCAGCATCATACACCTATCCCACATCATCAACTTCACATACATGTCTCCACTCAGCCTCACCAACCAGCTACGCAACACTATCACCCCCAGCACAACCACCCGTATTTTCACCAACATTTCACCCCAACCCCACGCATTCTCCCACCGTCTCCACAATACACTACCTCACACAACACAACACAACCTCCACATTTCAATCCTTCACCCCATCAACACAATAACAACATTCCACTCATGCAACTGTGTTTCTACCACCAATGCTTCGGCAACTTCGCACGTAATTGCCACCCACCTTGCCAGTGGGCGTCCCCTGACACTACCATTCACCCTGTATCAACCAGGGAAACTAGTAAGGCGGTGGCAAGAACATGCCCAGAAAATCACCGCCACGCATCCTAGTAAACTCCCCGGGCCTGCAACATGCGTACCCACAACGCAACGAGACAAGAACGATGACTACCATACCCTCGAGGCAACGCACAAGCCCACGAACCCTCAGAACGCTTCTCTGGCCGCGCCGCTACGTCACTCCTATGCCGCTGCCGTACGTTCCTCACACTCTACGCTACAACAAGTCGATCAACACGCCCAATCCACCAACACTACTACGCCACTCCCTCAACCCCATACGGACCCAGCTCACTGTACGTCGTCCCATGTACACGCACGTGTTCCCTCTCTTATGCCCCCAGACCTTTCCCCTGTGGTTACATGTGTGCCCCCACGCAATGACGCTCGCACACTGCTATGGGTAGAGGACCTCGAGTCGGAGGGCACTTTCCTTATCGAATCGGGCTCCGATGTTAGCGTAGTTCCTCCCCTGGAGAAGGACCGCAAGAGACAGGCGTTTACCGCTTACAATCTCCTCGCTGCAAACCATTCTCCTATCACCACCTACAGAACAAGGAGTAAGGGCGTCACACTATTGAAGGACGAGTTCGTGGTCTGGCCTTTCATGGTAGCGGAGGTCCAAGTACCATTACTGGGCTTGGATTTCCTGATGGCTCACGACTTGTTAATCGATGCTATACATAACAGACTCATACACCAACCTTCAGGAGCTACTATTCCCACCAGAAATTGCCGACAAGTCACACCTACTATTACACAAAGCACACAAACCAACACTTACGATAGCATTATTCACGATTTTCCACTTCTACGTTCTGCAGAGACTTCACCAAGAATCAGAGATGCAGGTATCTACCACACAAATGTCACAATCACAACGACAGGTCACCCAGTTTTTGCCAAGCCTCGACGTATGTACCCAGAACGACTAGAAGCTGTACAACGGGAGTTCACAGTGATGATCAAACAAGCGGTTGCTAGGCCGTCTGACAGCGCATGGGCGTCACCCCTGCACATGGTACCCAAATAGCAAGAAGGTGAATGGAGGGCATGCGGGGATTACAGGTCCCTGAATGCAGTCACCATTCCTGACAGGTAACCCATTCCACATGTTCTTGATTTTCACTTGAAGCTGCAAGAATGTGCTGTTTTCTTCAAAATTGACCTCGTCAGGGCTTTCCACCAAATTCCCGTTGCAGAGGAGGATATAAAAAACACAGCAATAACCACACCCTTCGGACTATATGAATTCCCCGTAATGAACTTCGGCTTACGTAACACAGTGCAGACATTCCAGCGATTTATGGATAAGGTACTACGAGGCCTCGATTACGTAGTGGTGTATATAGACGACATCCTCAAACGTCAAGCAATCATACACAACACCAGCAACACCTGCGGGAATTATTTTCCCACCTACAAGATTATGGACTAAGGATTCACTCATCTAAGTGCATAATAGGGATGAACCAAATAGATTCTCTCAGCCAACGAGTCACCCCGCAGGGAATCACCCCACTCCCGCAGAAGGTGGAGGCTGTTCGGGAATTCCCTCTCCTTACTACGGCTAGGAAGCTGAGAGAATTCTTCGGAGTGGTGAATTATTACTACCGCTTTATCTCCCATGTCGCGGCAATACTCGCCCCACTCCATGACCTGTTGAAGGGCCTGAAAAAGGCCTCCCAGAAGAAACTCACGTGAAACCCTGCTGCAGCTGCAGAGTCCGCCTTCAGCGAGGTGTAAAATAGGCTAGCTGACTCCCTCCTAGCGCACCCCACGCCCTACGAGCCTGCATCCATATATACTGATGCATCCAAAGATGCCATAGGAGCAGTGCTGCAGCAGGAGGTTGACGGGGTGCAAAAGCCTATCGCGTTCTTTAGCAAACGCCTCGAGCCACCACAGAGAAAATACAGCGCTTTTGACAGGGAATTGGTGGCCAAGCATGATGCCGTTAAACTCTTCCGACATTTCCTGGAAGGCAGGGCTTTCAACATACGTACCAATCACAAACCACTTACGACAGCCATGACACAACTGGGTGCCAGCTGGTCACCACGAATATCTCGACATCTCGCATTCATCTCCGAATTTACTACAGTTATACAGCACATACGGGGGGAAGACAACACGGTGGCTGACGCACTTTCCTGGGCACCACTGCCATACCCACTCATCGCTACAATACAACGTATTCCTCCTCTAGACTATGCAGCACTCACCCACTCCCAACAGGATGACACTCACCTCCAGGAACTACTGATGGGCAATACTGGCCTAGCCTTGAATGCACAACGGCACCCGACTCTACAACACGTGTCTAGTGTGACACTTCTTGCGGCACGCCACGCCCCTACATACCTGAGCAATTCAGAGAAAACATATTCAATCACTATCACTCCATAAACCACCTGGGGAATTGTAGGTACACTTCACCTCATTATTCGACGTGCAGTATGGCCAGGAATGAGAAGACAAGTGAAGGAGTGGGTGACAGCCTGCATCTCCTGTCAGTGTGCAAAGATAGGACGACATACACGCCCACCAATTCATGAGTTCACCGTGCCTTCCAACAGATTCCACACCGTGCACGTCGACATCGTAGGCCCTCTCCCTTCCTTCCGAGGGTGCCGATATCTCCTGACTTGCGAAGACAGGACGACACGGTGGTGTACGGCTGTCCCTATGTATGACATCACTACTGATGGCACAGCTCGCCACTTTCTCAGTGACTGGGTATCTAACTTTGGTCCTCCTGCAGTTATCGTCATGGACCAAAATACACAATTCGAGTCCAGGGCGTGGCAAGACATGCTCACATTATTAGGGACACGTCGACAACAGACCACCGCATACCACCCGGTAAGCAACGGCATGGTCGAGAGATTTCATCACCGCCTGAAGGATACATTCCGCGCACTACAGCCTGATCAATGGACTGACTCCCTCCCGCTCATCCTTCTGACAATACGTACTACGCTGAAGGAGGACCTTAAACACCCACCAGCGGAGCTTGTTTTTGGCGAAGACCTACGCCTCCCTGGCCAGCTTATATCCCCAGAGACTGACACATCCGGCTTCAGTTTCCTCCCCGCCCTCAAATGCACTGTCGCCAACACTACACCTACACCTACGCGCCAACAAACAAGACACACGTACTTACCAGCTGATCTCAACATCGCGCCTTCATTACTCCTACTTACGAACTCCCACCCCGCTCCACTCTAGCAGGTGTACAGTGGCCCACATCCCATACTCTCCAGGGCGAATGCAACAGTTACGCTACAGGTACGCGGTAAGCCTTATGTCACGTCCTGGGAGTGGGTAAAACCTGCCCACACCGCGCCACTCACGCCAGCCCACACGATTCCAGCAACACCTACTCTCACGCATTCACCACGCCTCAAACGTGCTACACACACAGTCCTCATCACACCGACCACCGCTACTGCCCACACCCTACACACTCACCCACAACCTCATCGACATACCCCTTACATAACCCACAAGCCACCCTACCTACTCACGTTCCCACATCTAACATTTCACACTCGCACGCGCCGCATGCACATACACCTACTGCTCAATTCATTCGCCCTACCATCCCTACCTTTCCTCCTACTATCACACCAACTCCTCACCCCCTACTACCTACACCCCCTAACCCACCATCACTTTCCACCGACCCCATCCCGTTACCTATCACATCCACCCCCTAGCCCACCCGCTCCTTCCACATACCCCATTCCTGTACCCACCAACTCACCATCTTCCTCCCGCCTGGACACACACGTTCCCCAGGGACCTATTTCCTCCCTTAACCCCAATCCTGCCTTCCCTCCTAACGGCACCACACCTAATCCTGGCCTACCTGAACCTTGGTCCCCTACGCCTACTACCACGCTTCCCCCTCTCCATCCCATTTCCTCCCCTACACCAGAACCCACTCAACCTATTCATCAGCCTCCACTAGCCCAACACACACTTGCCTCCATTGAATTGTGTATGTCTAGTCTCCCTCAGGAACTGCCACCCATCAGCCACATCATACCAGCCACGCCTCCTCGTCCCGCCAGCCCTCCTCGACATCCTACTCCCTCACCCTACCCTGCTACACCCCCGTCCCCACGACAGGAACGGCGGGACGACGAACCAGTGATGGTCCCTGATGGCTTCACATCTTGCCTGGGGCGCATTGTACGATGCCCGGCGAAATATGTCTCCGTTTTACACAACACAGACAAACACCCACTCCACACGCCCCCCACACATACACACTCCTTACTATTAACCCACATACACCTACATTCACCCTCCCCACCTCACACTCCACACAGTACCCGTACACTTCTCTATTACACGTATTTTCTTTTGCATTATCTGTACAGTCTACCCCATGTTCTTTATTACAATGAATATATTATGTCTTCCCATCTCCCTTAATAAAATCATTCTGTTGGGGGGAGGGGGGGTACTGTAGTGGTGCCATATGCATCACTCTTTATTCCTTTGTACATTCCATGTGCTGGTATGCCACTCCTTATTCCTTTGTACTTTCCCCTGCCTCAGACAGCCACAGTCTGGTGAGTACGCTAATCCTATCCCCTGTCGCAGCTTAATCCCCTCCTAGGACGCTGGTGCCAGCCTCCTTCCCTTCTCCCAGGTATGATTCATATGGGTGCAGCACACCAGGTGACGTTCTGGGTCACGTGACAACGGCACATCCGGGAGACTGAAGACACTGAATAAAAGGGGCGCGCTTCGCCCAGACGACAGACTATCCTACGAGCTACAGTAGAAGAAGGACCAGTCTCGCTCCTGCCGTCGTCATATACACACATATCCACGTGTTCCCGCTTCAATCACACGTGGCGCTCCTGCTCTACACCACTACAGACTCTCCACTGCAACTACCGACTCTCCACGACGCTGCACGACAGGCTGGCCTTCCCTATATCTACAGGTACTGCATTCCTGTGTATTACCAATAAACTGTACCATGTATTCTGTAGTCTGTTCACCCAGGTAGAAACATAAGGGCTTCCTTATCGTTTTACTGTCTTCTGTCGGTGCTGGAGGAGTTCAAAGGTGAGGTGTGTGTGTGTGTGTGTGTGTGTGTGTGTGTGTGTGTGTGTGTGTGAGAGAGAGAGAGAGAGTGGGGTGGGGGAAGGGAGGGAGAGGCAAGGTTAAGGTGTGTATGTGTGTGTTTAGTGGCACAGGTTATAGGAGGGTTACTTACTGCCTTAAGGAGGAAGTACAATGTTCAATTTTGGTAAATCTGGAGCAATTGATTCCTCCAAACTATTCCAAGCAACAGAACACCATTATTTTTGTTCATTTGGTTCTGTTTCCTGGCATACTTTGGAGGAATCATGGCACTCCAGTGTAACAAAAGTGAATTACCACCTTAAAAGATACAATAATAATAATAATAATAATAATAATAATAATAAAATATTAGTAATAATCACCTTAAAAGATAAAATAATAATAATAATAATAATAATAATAATAGTAGTAATAAAATAATGATAATAATCACATTAAAAGATAAAATAATAATAATAATAATAATAATAATAATAATAATAACAATAATAAAATAATAGTAATAATCACCTTAATAGATAAAATTAAAATTAAAATAATAATAATAATAATAATAATAATAATAATAATAATAATAATAATAATAATAATAATAATAATAAAATAGTAATAATCACCTTAAAAGATAAAATAATATAATAATTATCACGTTCCAATGTAAATATAATTATGAATAGTATTGTGAACTGTTGATTGGTTGGTTAGTTGGAGTAAAGGGATGAATTGGAGACTACTGAAGCCTCCAAACTGTTCCACAAACCAATCCCACCTAGATATCTTTATTGTTATTATTATCATTATTATTATTATTATTATTATTATTATTATTATTATTATTATTATTATTATTATTATTATTATCATTGACGATTAAAGAGGGCTGGAGAGGGCTTTCAGGAGTGCTCTGTGACAGGAAAATCAGCTGTGAGACCATCCTTACACTATGGAAATGAAACGTGGCCTCTGAAGAAAGTGCAGGAAAAGAAGGTAAATGTAGCTGAAATGAGAATGCTGAGGTGGATGTGTGGTGTTACGAGGAAGGATAAGATCAGAAATGAATACATCAGAGGAACTGTGAAAGTTACAGAAGTAAGTGCCAAGATGCAAGAAAAGAATAAATTGGTATGGGCATGTGATCAGAAGAGGAGATGAGTATGTTGGGAAGAGAGTTATGACAACGCAAGTTGAGGGACGGAGAAGAAGAGGAAGACCAAAGCTTAGGTGGAGGGACAAGCTGAGGGAGGATTTGGAGGCTAAGGGACATAGAGAGGAACATGCAAAGAGATAAAACAAGATGGAAAATGCTAGAAAGGAACAGCGACCCCATATAGAAATGGGAACAAGCTGAAGAAAAAGATCATTGACGATTAAAATTTGTTGTTATCAATAAGGAATGTGTATCAAATCAAAGACATATTTATGAAAAGTTGTACCTTTATTATTATTATTATTATTATTATTATTATTATTATTATTATTTGTTGTTGTACAGATGACCTTTATTTATTCTCGTAAAATGTGAGAATATCAATAATAAGGAATGTTTATCAAATCAAAGACATAAATATGAAACTTTGTACCTTTATTATTATTATTATTATTATTATTATTATTATTATTATTATTATTATCGATTAATGTTTGTTAGATTAAGGAACCCTGTGTGTGATGTAGTCAGAAAATTGGAGGTAAACGAGTCCTTCAATTATTGCCACGAAACAAACACACACACACACCTATATGGAAGGAGCTTGTTTATTTCGTGGCATAGTCAGGAGGAATCACAAACCTCCAATTCTCATACACGATCACAGAGTCCTTAAAGATTTGTATAATATTTGATGGATAAAAATTTTAGGTGTATATTATTGTAAAAAAAAAATAAAAAATGCCATTTGAAAAGTTACAGAACTTGAATTATTGGACCTCATGTGGATTTGAAAACACGCATTAACAAACAAACTCATGTAAAATGCAAGTTATCTGTATTTATTATTTACAAAAACTACATATTCTTTGTGTTGTTAAAGAGGATATATAGCACATTGTTTTGGGTGGTAAATCTGGAGCAAATGATTCCTCCAAACTATTCCAGGCAACAACAGGATACCATTATTTTTCTTCATTTGGGTCTGTTTCCTGGCATACTTTGGAGGAATCAAGGCACTCCAATATTTCAAAAGTATACTATCCCCTTAATTTGAGTTGTATGTAAGAATATGGACTGTGTTAGGTATGGTGTGTACAGTGGGTAGCATAAGTTGGTTTCATTTCCACCTGTGTATGTACAGCCACAATCAAATATCCACCCACACTTTCCTTCCATCGTAGTAAATATCATGGTAATAAAGAACAACACGTGTGTGATTTTGCTGCACCTCATAATAATAATAATAATAATATCCACCAACACTTTCCTTCCATCGTAGTAAATATCTTGGTAATAAAGAACAACACTGTATGATTTTGCAGCACCTAATAATAATAATAATAATAATAATATCCACCGACACTTTCCTTCCATCGTAGTAAATATCTTGATAATAAAGAACAACACATGTATGATTTTGCAGCACCTCATAATAATAATAATAATATAATCCACCGACACTTTCCTTCCATCGTAGTAAATGTCTTGATAATAAAGAACAACAGATGTATGATTTTGCAGCCCCTCATAATAATAATAATAATAATAATAATAATATCCACCAACACTTTCCTTCCATCGTAGTAAATATCTTGGTAATAAAGAACAATACGTGTATGATTTTTCAGCACCTCTTAAGGATAATTGAGGGGGTTGAGTTGACGTAAGGTGTTGTTGTATGATTATATTTTAAATGATAATGATTATTTTGCACAATGGAAGGAAAGTGTCGGTGGTTATTTGATTGTGGCTGTACAGTATCAGCTATAGTGATGTACGGTAATACAATTTTAATACAGAGATGACAGATACAGTTCTCATATGGTAAATTACGTATGTTATTTCTACCTGTGTATGTATGTATTAGCTATAGTGATGTTGTAATACAATTTTAATACAGATATGACAGGTATAGTTCTCATATGGTAAATTACATATGTTGTTGGAATAAAAACTTGTTTAAGATGAGATGGACGTGAATTTATGCTGCCGACTGTACATACCTATACAATGTGTGGTGTATTGTGTGTGAAGGGAGTCATTGTATTGTTACCAAACCAAAGTCAACACCAAGAATATTTTTTTATTTATTTATTATTATTTTATTATTATTATTATTATTATTATTATTATTATTATTATTATTATTATTATTATTATTATTATTATTATTATTATTATTATTATTTTTTTTTTTTTTTTTTTTTTTTTTTTATACGGCCCCTAATCTTAAGGGGGAAGTTCATTGTTGGCAAATCTGGAACCACTGATTCCTCCAAACTATTCCAAGCAACAGGATACCATTATTTTTCTTCATTTTGGGTCTGTTTCCTGGCATACTTTGGAGGAATCATGGCACTCCAATGTAACAAAAGTGAATTACCACCTTCAGGGGGTGCAGGAATAGGGGGACAGGCTTGGGGGGAATTTAGGGGGGTGCGGGGGGTTTGGGGGGTGCGGAAGTAGAGGGAAAGGCTTGTGGGGGGTTAGGGGGGTGCGGGAGTTCGGGACAGGCTTTCTACCCACCCCAATCCTGTCTCCCTATTCCCGTACCCCTCCCAGTCCCCCCCCAAGCCTGCCCCCCTACTCCCGCACCCCACAAACCCCCCTAAATCCCCCCCAAGCCTGTCCCCCTACTTCCGCATCCCCCAAACCCCCCTAAATCCCCCCAAGCCTGTCCCCCTATTCCCGGACCCCCTGTACCCCTCCCAGTCCCCCCCCAAGCCTGCCCCCCTACTCCCGCACCCCCCAAACCCCCCTAAATCCCCCCAAGCCTGTCCCCCTATTCGCGCACCCGCCAATCCCCCCTCCCCTACTTCCACCTCCACACCACCTTAAAAGCCAGAACTTACTACTGTATATTGAAGGAAAGACAAAGAAATTATGTGCTTGGGAGTAAAGGTGACTTAAAACAACAACAAGCAAATATCTTACAACACTTTCCTTTCATCGTGCAAATAAATCAGTATCATATCAAAATATAACCATACAACAACACCTTTTGTCAACTCAACCCCCTCAATTATTATTATTATTATTATAAGGTGTTGTAAAATATAACCATACAACAACACCTTACGTCAACTCAACCCCTTCAATGATTATTATTATTATTATTATTATTATTATTATTATAAGGTGTTGTAAAATATAACCATACAACAACACCTTACGTCAACTCAACCCCATTAATTAGTATAATTATTATTATTATTATTATTGTTATTATTATTATTATTATAAGGTGTTGTAAAATAGAACCATACAACAACACCTTATGTCAACTTCACCCCCTCAATTATTATCATTATTATGAGGTGTTGCAAAATCATACACGTGTTGTTCTTTATTTCCAAGATATTTATTACCATGGAAGGAAAGTGTTGGTGGATATTAGATTGTGGCTGTACAACTGACCACAAGTATTCATTCATACAAGCTGTTGGTTTCAAGATATCATAAGTAACACACAAGATGTAAGACAATAATAAAACTACAACACAACTTTATACTGAAGTGAATTGTATCCTTATGGGGGAAGTACAGTGTTGGTAAATCTGGAGCAACTGAATCCTCCAAACTATTCCAAGCAACAACAGAACACCATTATATTTGTTCATCTGTTGCTGTTTCCTGGCATACTTTGGAGGAATCATGGAACTCCAATGTAACAAAAGTGAATTACACCTTTAATACTGTAGAATAATCTATGCTGTTTATATCTTCCTTTGGTAATGGTGGCCTGTTTGAAGGAATCATTTACTCCAGATTTACAACCCTAAACTGTAAAACCCTCTTTAAAAAATCTTAGATAATCCTAGTTAAGTAACTGTACAGCCACAATCAAATATCCACCAACACTTTCCTTCCATGGTAGTAATTATCTTGGTCATAAAAAACAACACATGTATGATTTTGCAGCACCTCCTAATAATAATAATAATTGAGGGGGTTGAGGTGTTGTATGATTATATTTTGCAGCAGCACATAATAACAATAATAATTAAGGAGGTTGAGTTGTTGTTGTATGATTATATTTTGCAGCTGCACATAATAATAATAATAATTAAGGAGGTTGAGTTGTTGTTGTATGATTATATTTTTGCAGCTCCTCTTAATAATAATAATAATAATAATAATTGAGGGGAATGAGTTGACGTAATGTGTTGTATGATTATATTTTGATATGATACTGATTTATTTGCACGATGGAAGGAAAGTGTTGGAGGATATTTGATTGTGGTTGTACAAGAATAAGATTGGCTCCACATATGATAATTATTCTCTATCTGGAAGTACTGGCCGGGAAGAAGCAGGGACATCTGGAAAAAAGGATACAAAACAAATTAGAGAACAACAAAAAACAAGTGTTGAGAAACTGGCAAAAAATAAATAAATATATAGATAATAATAATGATATTAATGAACAATCTACTAGTGCTGTAAAACAATAAAAAAATCATAAAATTTAAAAAAAACTATGAATACAAGACAAATTAGAGAGAACAAATAAAAGTGTTCAGAAACTGGCAAGATAATAATAATAATAATAATAATAATAATAATAATAATAATAATAATAATGAAAATAATAAAGTTGTATCACCAGTATAAGAAGTGAGTTTTATTTTCAGGACAAATCAACATATTTCTGATTATTTTATCTCTGTTACTTCACAGAGAGAGAGAGAGAGAGAGAGAGAGAGAGAGAGAGAGAGAGAGAGAGAGAGAGAGAGAGAGAGAGAGAGAGAGAGAGAGAGAGAAATTACTATCCTTTATTTTCGTTAGAGAGACCACATTTTTTTTCTTTTATTTTTCGACATACTCTGAGTGAATTAATTGCATTCCAAAATATCAAAAGCATACTACAGTAATCCCTTAAGGGGGTGCGGGAATAGGGGGACAGGCTTTGGGGGGGTCGGGGGGTGCGGGAGTAGGGGGACAGGCTTGAGGGGGTGGGGGTTAGGGGGGTGCGGGAATATGGGACAGGCTTTCTAACCACCCCAAGCCTGTCCCCCTATTCCCGCACCCCCCAGTCCCCCCCAAGCCTGTCCCCTACACACGCACCCCCTTAATAAAAAATATATGCAACTCTCTCCAGGCTAATTAATTAATCTTACCCATTTCCTGTGCAAGAGTTAATTAAGGGGGTGCAGGAGTAGGGGACAGGCTTGGGGGGGGGGGTGTTTGGGGGGTGCTGGAATAGGGGGACAGGCTTGGGGTGGGTAGAAAGCCTGTCCCCTATTCCCGCACCCCCCTAACCCCCCCCCCCTCAAGCCTGTCCCCCTACTCCCGCACCCTCCAAGCCTGTCCCCTACTCCTGCACCCCCCCAAGCCTGTCCCCCTATTCCCGCACCCCCTTAAGGAACCCTGTGTGTGATGTAGTCAGAAAATTGGAGGTAAATGAGTCCTTTAAATATTGCCACGACACATACACACACACACACACACTCACACACACACACTCTCTCTCTCTCTCTCTCTCTCTCTCTCTCTCTCTCTCTCTCTCTCTCTCTCTCTCTCTAACACACACACACACACCTATATGGAAGGAGCTTGTTTGTTTAGTGGCATAGTCAGGAGGAATCAGAAGTCTTCAAACACACACACACACACACACTCACACACACACACACACCTTCAATTTCTATACACGCTCACAGGGTCCTTAAACGCACCCCCCTCCCCCCCTGTCTGTCTACAAGTTATGCCCCCCTCCATCCCCCCTGTCTGTCTACAAGTTATGCCCCCTCCATCCCCCCTGTCTGTCTACAAGTTATGCCCCCCTCCATCCCCCCTGTCTGTCTACAAGTTATGCCCCCCTCCATCCCCCCCTGTCTGTCTACAAGTTATCCCCCCCCCCTGTCTACAAGTTATGCCCCCCTCCATCCCCCCTGTCTGTCTACAAGTTATCCCCCCCCCCATCCCCCCTGTCTACAAGTTATGCCCCCCCCCTGTCTACAAGTTATGCCCCCCTTTTTAAATAATGTGTCTAGGCATCTCGAACGAAATAGGACATGATTTCTGAACCCATCCTTATTACTGTATTTCGTTTCTATAATTTCCTGACTTTCTTACATTCTTCTTCTTCTTATGTTTCGTTCTCCTCTTTCTCAAAACAAGAATATAATTATTTATATTGATGTGCGTGTATGTTTATTATAAAAATACGTCTGTGTGTGTGTGTGTGTGTGTGTGTGTGTGTGTGTGTGTGTGTTCTTACCTATTTGTATCTTTACAGGATTGAGTCAAGCTCGTAATGTCCCGTATATTAAAATCCTATTATCATATTTTTCTTTAAAGTTATGCATGGTTTTGACACACACCACTTCATATGGATGGTAATTTGTTCCATGTGTGTGTGTGCGTGTGTGTGTGTGTGTGGATGGTAATTTGTTCCATGTGTGTGTGTGTGTGTGTGTTTGTGTGTTTGTGTGCATGGTAATTTGTTCCATGTGTGTGTGTGTGTGTGTGTGTGTGTTTGTTTGGATGGTAATTTGTTCCATGTGTGTGTGTGTGTGTGTGTGTGTGTGTGTTTGTTTGTTTGGATGGTAATTTGTTCCATGTGTGTGTGTGTGTGTGTGTGGATGGTAATTTGTTCCATGTGTGTGTGTGTGTGTGTGTGGATGGTAATTTGTTCCATGTGTGTGTGTGTGTGTGTTGCTAATGGTGTATGCCCAGGGTGTGTGTGTGTGTGTGTGTGTGTGTTTGTTTGGATGGTAATTTGTTCCATGTGTGTGTGTGTGTGTGTGTGTGTGTGTGTGTGTGTGTGTGTGTGTTGCTAATGGTGTATGCCCAGGGTGTGTGTGTGTGTGTGTGTGTGTTGTGAAAGGCGGCAGACATACTAAAAGAAAAAACGCCTCACCCTCTCTCTCTCTCTCTCATAATCACACACACATACACTCCCTCTCTCTCTCTCTCTCTCTCTCTCTCTCTCTCTCTCTCTCTCTCTCTCTCTCTCTCTCTCATAATCACACACACACACACTCCCTCCCTCTCTCTCTCTCTCTCTCTCTCTCTCTCTCTCTCTCTCTCTCTCTCTCTCTCTCTCTCTCTCTCTCATTTCTCCCTCCTTCCCTCTCCCCTCTCTCTTTCATTTTCCCTCTCTCCTCTCTCTCTCTCTCTCTCTCTCTCTCTCTCTCTCTCTCTCTCTCTCTCTCTCTCTCTCTCTCTCTGTGTCTTTGGAATAACATCATGTAATTTCCGTAGACTTAAGGGGGTGCGGGAGTAGGGGACAGGCTTGGGGGGTAGGGGGGTTAGGGGGGTGCGGAAATAGGGGGACAGGCTTTGGGGGGTTAGGGGGGTGCGGGAATAGGGGGACCGGCTTGGGGTGGGTAGAAAGCCTGTCCCATATTCCCGCACACCTCTAACCCCCCCCACCAAGCCTGTCCCCCTACTCCCGCACCCCCCAACCCCCCCCACCAAGCCTGTCCCCCTACTCCCAAACCCCCCAACCCCCCCCCCCCCCCAAGCCTGTCCCCCTATTCCGGCACCCCCTTAATTAATTCATCTTTATCACGTTCCATCCACACACACACACACCACATCCAAAAATATGGGTTTTTGGAATAGGTCAAAAATGTTGTCGAATCCCACATTTGACCTATGGGTGTGCAAGAATAGGTCATATGGATGGGGGGTTTCCAGAAGGGGGGGCTAAATTGTCTCCGTTTTCCTCTACGATGCACCGTTTTTGAGTTATGGCCTCTTTTTGGGAAATTTTGTTGAACCGAAATTTGACCCTGAAGATCTATATGGATTTGGATGAAATTTGGTATGGAAGTACAGTTGGTAAATTGGGCTAGAAGGATTTTTCATTTTGTCTCTATGACCTTCTGTTCAAAAGTTAGGTCAATTTTCGTGTCTAAAAAAACTGACCAACTTATGACAATGATAAAAATAATGTTCAACGATTAATTAAGGGGGTGTGGGAGTGGGGGGACAGGCTTGGGGGGGATTAGGGGGGTGCGGGGATGTTTGGAGTTTGCGGGAGTATGGGGACAGGCTTGGGGGGGGGTTAGGGGGGTGCGGGAATAGGGGGACAGGCTTGGGGGTTTAGGTGGGTGCAGGGGGTTTTGGAGGGTGCGGGAGTAAGGGAGACAGGCTTGGGGGGGTTAGGGGGGTGCGGGACAAGAGAGACAGGCTTGGGGGGGTTAGGGTGGTGCGGGAATAGAGGACAGGCATTCTACCCACCCCAAGCCTGTCCCCCTATTCCCGCACCCCCCCAATCCCCCCCCCCAAGCCTGTCCCATACTCCCGCACCCCCTTAATGTTTGAACATGAATAATATCTAATACCAAAGACTCACTCATACAACAAACATCAAAATTAATGTCACTCAACTGTGTGTGTGTGTGTGTGTGTGTGTGTGTGTGTGTGTGTGTGGCTATGTGAGTAACGCATGTGTATTCGTATATATTTATGAATGAATGTGTGTGTGTGTGTGTGTGTGTGTGTGTGTGTGTGTAACTTAGGCCTATGTGTGTGTGTATTCATATATTCTCATGACTGTGTGTGTGTGTGTGTGTGTGTGTGTAACGTAGGCCTATGTGTGTGTGTATTCATATATTCTCATGACTGTGTGTGTGTGTGTGTGTGTGTAACGTAGGCCTATGTGTTTGTGCATTCGTATATTCTCATGACTGTGTGTGTGTGTGTGTGTGTGTGTAACGTAGGCCTGTGTGTGTGTGCATTCGTATATTCTCATGACTGTGTGTGTGTGTGTGTGTGTAACGTAGGCCTGTGTGTGTGTGTATTCATATATTCTCATGACTGTGTGTGTGTGTGTGTGTGTAACGTAGGCCTATGTGTTTGTGCATTCATATATTCTCATGACTGTGTGTGTGTGTGTGTGTGTGTGTAACGTAGGCCTATGTGTTTGTGCATTCGTATATTCTCATGACTGTGTGTGTGTGTGTGTGTATGTGTAACGTAGGCCTGTGTGTGTGTGCATTCGTATATTCTCATGACTGTGTGTGTGAATAGAATAGAATAGAATAGAATAGTTTTAGAATAGAATAGAATAGAATAGTTTTATTTGCTCAGACTTTTACAAAAAAGTATGAAGCACAGCCCCTTAAATATCATACTGTAGGCTACTATACTTAAGCTATGATGCTTATCGTTAATGGTTAACTTAACCTATAACAAAGAATTATTACACAAATATAAACACCAAACAAAATACACTCAGTAATACAAACTATCGATACATTCTAAATATACTCTTCAAAAACTGCACTAAATTCCTCATTATTTTTGAGTCACTATTATTCATTAATAATATGTATTTATGCAGTGTTGGATTACATCTGTAATAATGTGAAATATATCTATTTCTGTACTGTATAATATTTTCATTTTGACAAGTAAATATCATATGATATTCATCTCCCACTTCATTGTTATTACATCTAGTACATACCCTATCTTCCCTATTAATATTTCTATGTCTACCAGTAATCACTGGTAATTTATTATTACCTGCTCGCAATTTTGTCATTATTAATCTATCTGCCTTATCTAATTTTACTAAGTAATCTTCTACACAAAAAACAAACTTATAAGTTCTATAGTTACTGCAAATGGCCTTATTTACTAAATTACTGTTCCATTTTGTTATCCATTGATCATTCAACTGTTGGTGTATTGTTAGTTTGAACCAGTTTGGGTTTATCACATCTTGTGACATCCAAACCCCAGACATTCCACAATCATTGCAAATACTTTTAATGCTATTTAACCAAGGTGAAGTAAACACACCAATCTGGTCCAAATACAACAAACATCTATACATAATATAACTTAACTTCATTGTCTTACCAGTAACTAATCTTACCCAGTATCCAATCATTGCACACTTAATATTTATCTGTATAGGAAATTCACCAAGTTCTCCATATACAATATCATTACTTGTGTACTTATGAACATATTGTGTATATTTTAGGAACCTTAGATGTAATTGTTGTAATTCCCTAATACAGTGATATCCCCACACCTCAGCAGCATACAACATAACTGGTCTAACCAGGGACTTAAATAATTCAAGTTGAATATCAACAGGTAAATTAAACTTTCTAATCTTACTAATCAAAGAATACATGGCTCTTGTCGCCTGTTGAATCAATGCTAACTGTCCTTGTCGAAATCTGCCATTATAGTTAAATGTTATACCCAAATACTTATATTCCCTTACAACTTCTATGTCACTAATCCCCAATTTAAATTTATACCTTTCTGTTTCTACTCTACCTCTACTGAATATAACTACTTTTGTTTTACTACAATTAACTTTTAATTTCCAATTATTACAATAATCCTCTAAAGCCAACAAAGTTCTTCTCATCCCATCTTGGCTATCACACAATAATATCGTATCATCAGCGTACATTAATACAAATAATTTTACATATGCATCCACAACTTCATCGTTAAAACTTAGAAAGCTACAGTTATTTTGTAATAGTTGTTCCTCTATATCATTTACATAAAAAGCAAAGAGTAAAGATGACAAGTTTTCTCCCTGCCTTACACCCTTATTACATATAAATGTGTCAGAAAGTTGTTGCTGTAACATAACACATCATTTTATATTATTATACATGTTCTTTATTACCCTTAAAAATTTTCCATTTACATTATGACTTACTAATTTATACCACAGTCCTTCTCTCCAAACCATGTCAAAGGCTTTTTGATAGTCCACAAATAAACAAAACAATTTTCTTTTCTTCCAGCAAAACAAGTCAATTATTGATTTAAGTAAGAAAATATGGTCTAGTGTACTGTATCCTTGCCTAAAACCTGCTTGTGTTTCATTTATTATTGTGTTTTCATTAGAAAATTTAGTCAATCTTTCATTTAGAATAGATGTAAACAGTTTCCCTATACAGGTCAACAATGTGATTCCCCTATAATTATTTGTATCATTGATGTCTCCTTTATTTTTATATAATGGAACTATAGTACCAATTAGCCATTCATTTGGTATATCTTATTAAATAATTGTACATATAATGGACACAATAAATGTTGGGTACTTTTAATGTATTCATTTAATATATTATCATTTCCAGGTGACTTGTTGTTTTTTAACTTTTTAATATTCCTTAATACTTCATTTTCAGTTATTGGATCATTAAGAGAACCTGTATTATTCATATCAGGTTCACACTGTGCATATTCAATATCCTCATCTTCACCTGCAACACTTTTAAAATGATCATAAAATTTATCAAGGGTTATGGTGATATCCTTGTTGCTTGGTTTTTTATTAAATATCCTCCAAAATGTCTGTGGATCTTTTTTCCTATTTTCTTTTATCTGTTTAATCAGATCATCTTTCTCCTTATTTTTAACCTTTTTTAATTTATTCTTATAATTCTTACTTTTACATAGCATATTATTATAATTAACAGTATTTTTATTCTTATTATATTTATGTTTAGCCTTGTGATATTGTTTTCTACTCTGCATACATGCCTTATCATATCCAGAAGTATTTCCATTATTACTAACCTTTATATATTTTTTCCTTGTATTTGGAGGAAACACTTTCAAGGCTGGGTCAATTAAAATTTGATTGAGTCCCTTGTTAATTTCTTCCACAGACATAGTATCTAATTGAGTAATCAATGCATGTAATTTACCTTCATCTATAGTCATTACATAATCTTTTATCCATTTTCCAGGTTTTATCTTATTAGTCATTTCAGTTTTATTATCATTACTACTAGTATTATCATCATAATGAACAATACCATTATTTCCAGTATTATCACTGGTATTTAGTGTTAACTGTAAATGTAAACCACAATGGACATCAGAATACATGGAATCAAAATCTAGTACCTCAAACTCACAAACACTTTTCATTAATTGAGGTGATCCAATCATATAATCCAAAGTTGTATTAAAAGTTGTTGTTACCTTTCCAATACCACAATCTTTACCTAACCTTCCATTAAAAATAAGTACCTCATTATTTCTACACACTTCAATTAATTTTTTACCATAAGTATTTCTATCCTTGGTTACATCTTGATTGACTCTACATAATTCCATATTCAAATGACTTAGAACATTAGAAGCATTATTTAATAAGTGCATATCTACAACATCATTAACATTATCAATATTTACTACATCATCTATTGTTTCAGTATGTGCATTAAAATCCCCACACAAAATATGAAAGTTATCATTATTATATTGAAGTAAAAAATTATCCAATTCCTCAAAATGTACCGTTGTAGCATATCTTGAATGGCTGGGTGGAATATATACTGCACTTACAATCAAATCATTCTCTAAATTATATCCTTTACTGTTCTTACTAATTCTTACTGACATAAATGCTTCATAGTTATTCTTAACATATTTCCACTTCAAGCCAGAATCACTTTTAATTGCAATAATTATTCCACCAGACTTAAACCTACTTAATTCACTCCTATTCTTATACACTATATAAAAACCAATACTTTCCATTTTCTCACTTACATTAACCATGTCCACATCATCACACCTTGTTTCATTCATACATAAAATATCATATCTTTTACACAAAGTACAAAATTCCTCTGATAGTAATTTACCTTTAATACCACATACATTTAAGGATAGTATTGTAATTGTGAGTGGTGGCTGGGTATTTGTCATGTTTGTGTGAGAGTTCATATGGTTATGTATGTTGGGTGTTGATTGTACAGTGTCAGGGGTATTGGCTAATGATGTGTGCATTCGTATATTCTCATAATTGTGTGTGTGTTTGTGTGTGTGTGTGTGTGTGTAACGTAGGCCTATGTGTGTGTGCATTCATATATTCTCATGACTGTGTGTGTGTGTGTGTGTAACGTAGGCCTATGTGTGTGTGCATTTGTATATTCTCATGACTGTGTGTGTGTGTGTGTGTGTGTGTGTGTGTAACGTAGGCCTATGTGTGTGTGCATTCATATATTCTCATGACTGTGTGTGTGTGTTTGTGTGTGTGTGTGTGTGTGTGTAACGTAGGCCTATGTGTGTGTGCATTCATATATTCTCATCACTGTGTGTGTGTGTGTGTGTGTGTGTGTGTGTGTGTGTAACGTAGGCCTATGTGTGTGTATTCGTATATTCTCATAATTGTGTGTGTGTGTGTGTGTGTGTGTGTGTGTGTGTGTGTGTAACGTAGGCCTATGTGTGTGTGCATTCATATATTCTCATGACTGTGTGTGTGTGTGTGTGTGTGTGTGTGTAACGTAGGCCTATGTGTGTGTGCATTCATATATTCTCATGACTGTGTGTGTGTGTGTGTGTGTTTGTGTGTGTGTGTGTGTAACGTAGGCCTATGTGTGTGTATTCGTATATTCTCATAATTGTGTGTGTGTTTGTGTGTGTGTGTGTGTGTGTGTAACGTAGGCCTATGTGTGTGTGCATTCATATATTCTCATGACTGTGTGTGTGTGTGTGTGTGTGTGTGTGTGTGTAACGTAGGCCTATGTGTGTGCATTCGTATATTCTCATCACTGTGTGTGTGTGTGTGTGTTTAACGTAGGCCTATGTGTGTGCATTCGTATATTCTCATAATTGTGTGTGTGTGTAACGTAGGCCTATGTGTGTGCATTCATATATTCTCATCACTGTGTGTGTGTGTGTGTTTAACGTAGGCCTATGTGTGTGCATTCGTATATTCTCATAATTGTGTGTGTGTGTGTGTGTGTGTGTGTGTGTGTGTGTGTCTTCAGTTATTCCTGTGTTCTTTGCATATAAAATATATATATAATTTATAATGTCAAGTTAGTATGAGGACTGGAGTAAAAACCATCAAGGTGAATATTCAATAACTCTTCCTCTAACTACACTCCTTTCCAACTTTGATATAAAAGTTCAAAGTCTTTTTTACCTTAAACTTTACTACACACTCATCACCCAGTCACTGATCATTATGTCAGATGATTCAGATCTATAGAAACTCTGCTTTTCCATCAGAGCTCAACTTCTTACCTCTTCAACTAGACTCCATTTCAGACTTTACTCCAACTTTTACTAAACTACTCAGACTATCCCCTACTCCCGCACCCCCCTAACCCCCCACCCCCAAGCCTGTCCCCCTATTCCCGCACCCCCTGGTTTGGGTTATCGTATTTCATAAAAGGTATTTAAGTCGGCTGTTAAATTTCTCATTCCTTCCCATTCTTCTACCACCCTTCCCATTCTCTTTCCAACCCTTCCCATTCTTCCTTCAACCCTTCCCATTCTTCGTTCAACCCTTCCCATTCTTCGTTCAACCCTTCCCATTCTTCGTTCAACCCTTCCCATTCTTCTACCACCCTTCCCATTCTTCGTTCAACCCTTCCCATTCTTCGTTCAACCCTTCCCATTCTTCGTTCAACCCTTCCCATTCTTCTACCACCCTTCCCATTCTTCGTTCAACCCTTCCCATTCTTCGTTCAACCCTTCCCATTCTTCGTTCAACCCTTCCCATTCTTCGTTCAACCCTTCCCATTCTTCTACCACCCTTCCCATTCTTCTACCACCCTTCCCATTCTTCGTTCAACCCTTCCCATTCTTCGTTCAACCCTTCCCATTCTTCTACCACCCTTCCCATTCTTTTTCCAACCCTTCCCATTCTCTTTCCAACCCTTCCCATTCTTCCTTCAACCCTTCCCATTCTTCGTTCAACCCTTCCCATTCTTCATTCAACCCTTCCCATTCTTCGTTCAACCCTTCCCATTCATTTTCCATTCCTTCCCATTCTTCTAAAACCCTTCCCATTCTTCCTTCAACCCTTCCCATTCTTCAACCACCCTTCCCATTCTTCCTTCAACCCTTCCCATTCTTCTACCACCCTTCCCATTCTTCTACCACCCTTCCCATTCTTCGTTCAACCCTTCCCATTCTTCTACCACCCTTCCCATTCTTCGTTCAACCCTTCCCATTCTCTTTCCAACCCTTCCCATTCTTCCTTCAACCCTTCCCATTCTTCCTTCAATCCTTCCCATTCTTCCTTCAACCCTTCCCATTCTTCTAAAACCCTTCCCATTCTTCTACCACCCTTCCCATTCTTCCTTCAACCCTTCCCATTCTTCGTTCAACCCTTCCCATTCTTCTACCACCCTTCCCATTCTTCGTTCAACCCTTCCCATTCTTCGTTCAATCCTTCCCATTCTTCCTTCAACCCTTCCCATTCTTCCTTCAACCCTTCCCATTCTCTTTCCAACCCTTCCCATTCTTTCTCCAATTCTTCCCATTCTTCCTTCAACCCTTCCCATTCTTCCTTCAATCCTGCCCATTCTTCCTTCAACCCTTCCCATTCTTTTTCCAACCCTTCCCATTCTTCTACCACCCTTCCCATTCTTCGTTCAACCCTGCCCATTCTTTTTCCAACCCTTCCCATTCTCTTTCCAACCCTTCCCATTCTTCGTTCAACCCTTCCCATTCTTCCTTCAACCCTTCCCATTCTTTCTCCAATCCTTCCCATTTTCCCAGCCAAGGAGAATAGGTAAAAGATGGACCTAATTAAAATTTCCGAAAATTTGAGGTCCACTTGTCATCCAAATTATAATGAAACGAGACATTGACGAGTGTGTAATGTCCTACTACTACTACTACTACTACTACTACTACTACTACTACAACTACTACTACTACTACTACTACTACTACTACTACTACTACTACTACTACTACTACTACTACTACTACTACTACTACTACTACTACTACTACTACTACTATTACTACTACTACTACTTCTACTACTACCACTTGTCATCCAAATTATAATGAAACGAGACATTGACGAGTGTGTAAACTATGATATTTGGGTTTGTTGTTGTACTATAAGGTTATACAAACCATATAACACGTGTTAGACTCGTACTGAGCTAATATTAAGGGGGTGCGGGAATAGGGGGACAGGCTGGGGGTGGAGGGGGTTAAGGGGGTGCGGGAGTAGGGGGACAGGCTTGGGGGGGTGGGGTTAGGATGTGTGTGGGAATAGGTTACAGGCTTTCTATCCACCCCAAGCCTGTCCCCCTATTCCCACACCCCCCAAACCCCCACAAGCCTGTCCCCCTATTCCCGCAACCCCATAGTTCCCCCCCCCCAAGCCTGTCCCCTACTCCCGCACCCCCTTAAAACTAAAATAATGATCATTCGGTTTCAGCCAATCAGTGATAATCTTGAGTATTGATTTTTTTGATGTGGGCCAATCAGAGTGAGTTACAATAAACACTTAATTTGAACTGTTATTATGTCCCGTTTTAGTATGTGGCTGGAGATATCACACAGGGGTTAGTAATAATAGTAATGGTGATTGGATGTTGCTATAGACCTCCAGATCAGCATGGTTTCTTGGAACAGCTAGAGGAGTGCCTTACGGGTATTGGCTCTGAGTTCGAAGTGATAACTCTGGGAGACATGAATATATGTGTTCGAAAGAAATCTGGTTTCTTGTATAACAGCTATACCAAAATGCTTGATAGACTAGGTATGAAACAAATTATTGAAAATGTAACCCGTGAAACTAGTACGTCGGCATCAGTAATTGATCACATCATCTGTAGTAGAAAAGAGGCAATAAGTCAAAGTGGGGTTTTGATAGTAGGGATAAGTGATCATTATGTTACATACTGTACCAGAAAAATTGTAAAAGAGTCTGTAAGCAGCCATAATACAATTAAGATCAGGTCATTAAAAAATTATAGCCCCCAAATTCTTAATGATAAGTTAGCAAAGATAAACTGGAGTGAAATGTACCGCTTTGAAACTGTGGATGAGGCCTGGAATTACTTTAAGAATATGTCTAACAAAGTTATTGATCAAGTAGCTCCCACAAAGGAAATTAGAATAAAACAGAGAACTGAACCTTGGATTGACTCTAATATTTTAGAAAGTTTAAAAGAAAGGGATCATCATCTTGACATATATAGAAAAGATAGTCAGAATCATGAAAAATATAAGAAGTTTTGTATAGCCAGAAACATCGCTCAAAGAAAAATGAAAAAGGCAAAAACAGAATATATGTCAAGTAAAATACAAGAATACAAGGGAAACAGCAAAAAAAATTGGCAACAACTAAAAAACCTAGGCTACTCAAAGAAAGCTAAAGAGGAAGCAAAACTAACATTGAAGATTGAAAATGAAATATGTTTTGATGATAATATGATAGCTTCATTTTTTAATAAATTTTTTACGACAGTGGCCTCAGCATTAGTTAGAAATTTACCGAAAGCCCCCTCATTTTTTAGCACTAACACTTATGCGTTTAAAGAATTTTACAGATCAAGAGGAGTCACTGAAAATGAATTTAGCATTAAGGAAGTATCAGTGGAATATGTTTTCAAACTAATACAGGAACTAGGGGTAAATAAGAGCACTGGGCCTCATGGTTTATCAGCTAGATTTATAAAAGATGGAGCTACAGTACTCAAAGGGCCTATAACATATATTATAAATTTTTCAATTCGAACTAGTGAGGTTCCAGCAGGGTTAAAAGTAGCAAGAGTTAAACCCCTTTATAAGAAAAATAACAGATTAGAAGTAGGGAACTATAGACCAGTAAGCATTTTGAATGTAATTTCAAAATTATTAGAAAAAGCAGTTCATGATCAGCTTTCCAACTACCTGGTCAATAATAATCTAATATACGAATTTCAGTCAGGCTTTAGAGGATATCATTCCACAGATACTGGCCTAATATATCTGTCCGACATGTTAAAGGATAATATTTCTAAAGGTAAACTCACAGGACTTGTATTTTTAGATCTACAGAAAGCATTCGATACAGTAGATCATATGATATTATGTAATAAATTGAAGGCTATGGGGATAAAATCTGTGGAGTGGTTTCATTCATATTTGACTGGCAGGAAGCAATTTGTAGAGGTAAATGGATGTATTTCAGACCCCGGTTTTATAACATGTGGAGTGCCGCAAGGTAGTATTTTAGGACCCTTACTTTTCTTGTGCTATGTAAATGACATGTCTATCAGTGTAACATGTAATTTACTCTTATATACTGATGACAGCATCTTATTAGTTTCACACAAAGATGCAGATGTAGTATCAAATAAATTAGGAAATGAACTTGAATCCTGTAACAGATGGATGATTGATAACAAGTTGTCTCTTCACTTAGGGAAGACTGAGACCATGCTGGTAGGATCAAGATCAAAGTTGAAAAGGGTGAAGAACTTCTCAATATGTTGCAATAATCAAATGATCAAAGGTGTAAAATCAGTTAAATATTTAGGAATAACCTTGGACCAATTTTTAACTGGTGATTTAATTTTTCAGTCCATCATAAAGAAAGTAAATTCCAGAATAAGATTCCTATATAGACAAGCTATCTCTTTTAATCAAAATGTCAAGAAAACACTATGCTCAGCCTTAATCCAACCTCACTTTGATTACGCCTGCTCATCATGGTATTCAGGACTGTCCAGAAAAGCTAAAAATCAACTGCAAACAACACAAAACAGAGTGGTCAGATTTATTTTAGGTTTGGGTCCAAGAAGTCACATTGGGATGACTGAACTCGAGAAAGTCAACATGCTGAAGGTGGAAGACAGAGTGAAACAGCTCAAATTAAATCATGTAAATAATGTCTATAATAATACTGCACCACCATATCTTTCTGATAACTTTCACAGGAATAGAAATGTACAGTCAATAAGAACTCGACGTAGTGAGCACAACTTTATAGTTCCAGCTATTGCAGGATCGGCCGTGCATTCTTTTTATTACACAGCTATAAAAGCTTGGAATGAACTGCCAAACATCATACAAGGTATCCAGGCAAGTGGTAGATTTAAAACAGCAGTGAAAAGACACCTTATTGAACAAAATGGAGAGAGAGAAATGTCTAACTTTGTATACTGCTAATTCTGTTACTGTATGGGAACACCAACAAGGTTATCGATTTAAATGTTATACTTAGGAAATGATTTTTAAGTGTAAATATGTATAGATTTTTATAAATGCTATATAGTACATAGCTATGGATAAGAATATTGTATTTTATAATGCTGAGGAAAATGTGGTGCTAAAAGTGGGGAATCTTCCTAGAACACAGATGCTCTACTCCCGCCTAGACTGTTGTCTTGTCTCACATAATGGGACCCTACTGGAAATAAGTTATATATTTAACTTTTGTAGGTTATCCTTGTGGGGGTGATCATGTGGGTCTGGTTGGTTTTTACAAGTTTGTGCACTGTATGATTCCTCTGTCCTGTATGTTACTCTTGCTAAATAAATTCAATCAATCAATCAATAGTAATAATAATAATAATAATAATAATAGTAAGAGTAATAATAATAATAGTAATAATAATAATAATAATAGTAATAATAATAATAATAATAATAGTAATAGTAATAGTAATAATAATAATAATAATAATAATAATAATAATAATAATAATAATAATAATAATAATAATAATAATAATAACATGTTTTAGTATGTGGTTGGAGATATCACACAGGAGCTACTGTATATCCATCTCCTTCCTCCTCAGTATCATTGCCTGGTGTGGTAATGTCGATTATACAACAAGGGAATCAACACACACACACAGACACAGAGAGAGAGAGAGAGAGAGAGAGAGAGAGAGAGAGAGAGAGAGAGAGAGAGAGAGAAAGGCGTGATTGTCATTAATGTGAAATAAGATTAACACTGACAGACGGAATGTGTAATAGTAAACAGTTTAGGTGAACACTACCACCATGTCCAGTGATGTACAGCCACAATCAAATATCCATCGACACTTTCCTTCCATCGTAGTAAATATCTTGGTAATAAAGAACAACACGTGTATAATCTTGCACCACCTCATATAATAATAATAATAATAAAAATAATAATAATAATAATATCCACCAACACTTTCCTTCCATCGTAGTAAATATCTTGGTAATAAAGAACAACACGTGTATAATCTTGCACCACCTCATATAATAATAATAATAATAATAATAATAATAATAATAATAATTGAGGGGGTTGAGTTGTTGTATGATTATATTTAGATATGATACTGATTTATTGGCAAGATGGAAGGAAAGTGTCGGTGGTTATTTGATTGTGGCTGTACACACACACAATAAAAACTATCTTTACACCTTCTGCGCCAAACAAAATGGCACCACGAATGAAGGTTTTTGATAACAGCCTTCTCACAGTGGTGTCCAGTTGGCGGCAAAAGTCCTGTCGCCTCACCTGCTTCACCGAGTCAAGCAGTGTTCATAGACTCGAGAAATACAAATGTTTTCTGCACATAATATTCTCGAGTCTATAAACATTGCTTGCTTCATTCGTGGTGTCATTTTTTATCGCGCAGAAGGTTAACGATAATTTTTTGGTTGTGTGTACAGTTACAATCAATTAACCACCGACACTTTCCTTCCATCGTACAAATAAATCAGTCTCAAATCAAAATATAATTTTACAACAACACCTTACGTCAACACAACCCCCTCAATTATTATTATTATGAGGTGCTGCAAAATTACACACGTGTTGTTCTTTATTACCAAGATATTTACTACGATGGAAGGAAAGTGTCGGTGGATATTATTATTATTATTATTATGAGGTGCTGCAAAATTACACACGTGTTGTTCTTTATTACCAAGATATTTACTACGATGGAAGGAAAGTGTTGGTAGATATTATTATTATCATTATTATTATTATTATTATTATTATGAGGTGGTACAAAATCACACACATGTTCTTTATTACTAAGATATTTACTACGATGGAAGGAAAGTATCGGTGGATATTTGATTGTGGCTGTACATTACACACCCATGTACAGTAATGACTTGTTTTGTACTGTAGTTATGGATGTATATTATTACACTGTTAATTTGTAATGAATGTGTGTACTGTAAAACCCTCGTTGTACAGCCACAATCAAATATCCATCGACACTTTCCTTCCATCGTAGTAAATAACTTGGTAATAAAGAACAACACGTGTATGCTTTTGCAGCACCTCATAATAATAATAATAATAATAATAATAATAATAATAATAATATCCACCAACACTTTCCTTCCATCGTAGTAAATATCTTGGTAATAAAGAACAACACGTGTATGATTTTGCAGCACCTCATAATAATAATTGATGGGGTTGAGTTGACATAAGGTGTTGTTGTATGATTATATTTTGATATGATAATGATTATTTTGCACAATGGAAGGAAAGTGTCGGTGGTTATTTGATTGTGGCTGTACAGTATCAGCTATAGTGATGTACAGTAATACAATTTTAATACAGAGATGACAGATACAGTTCTCATATGGTAAATTACGTATGTTATTTCCACCTGTGTATGTATGTATTAGCTATAGTGATGTTGTAATACAATTTCAATACAGAGATGACAGGTATAGTTCTCATATGGTAAATTACATATGTTGTTGGAATAAAAATTAGTTCAAGATGAGATGGACGTGAATTTATGCTGCCGACTGTACATACCTATACAATGTGTGGTGTATTGTGTGTGAAGGGAGTCATTGTATTGTTACCAAACCAAAGTCAACACCAAGAATATTTTTTTATTTACTTATTATTATTTTATTATTATTTTATTATTATTATTATTATTATTATTATTATTATTATTATTATTATTATTATTATTATTATCATTATTATTATTATTATTATTATTATTATTATTATTATTTTTTTTTTTTTTTTTTTTATACGGCCCCTAATCTTAAGGGGGAAGTTCAGTGTTGGCAAATCTGGAACCACTGATTCCTCCAAACTATTCCAAGCAACAGGATACCATTATTTTTGTTCGTCTGGTGATGTTTCCTGGCATACTTTGGAGGAATCAAGGCACTCCAATGTAACAAAAGTGAATTACACCTTTAATACTGTAGAATAATCTATGCTGTTTATATCTTTCTTTGGTAATGGTGGCCTGTTTGAAGGAATCATTTACTCCAGATTTACAACCCTACACTGTAAAACCCTCTTTAAATAATCTTAGATAATCCTAGTTAAGTAACTGTACAGCCACAATCAAATATCCACCAACACTTTCCTTCCATGGTAGTAATTATCTTGGTCATAAAGAACAACACATGTATGATTTTGCAGCACCTCATAATAATAAAAATAATTGAGGGGGTTGAGGTGTTGTATGATTATATTTTACAGCACCTCATAAAAATAATAATAATAATTAAGGAGGTTTAGGTGTTGTAAGGTGTTGTTGTATGATTATATTTTGCAGTACCTCATAATAATAATAATAATAATAATAATTGAGGGGGAATGAGTTGACGTAAGGTGTTGTATGATTATATTTTGATATGATACTGATTTATTTGCACGATGGAAGGAAAGTGTTGGAGGATATTTGATTGTGGCTGTACAAGAATAAGATTGGCTCCACATATGATAATTATTCTCTATCTGGAAGTACTGGCCGGGGAGAAGCAGGGACATCTGGAAAAAAGGATACAAAACAAATTAGAGAGAGAGAAAAAAAAAAGTGTTAAGAAACTGGAGATAAATAAATAAATGATAATAATAATAATAATAATGAATAATCTACTAGTGCTGTAAAACAATTAAAATATCTTCAAATTTAAAAACTATGAATAAAATGCCGAGGGAATCAATGCTCATACAAATTAATACATAAAGCAGAGAAAATTTATATTGAAGTTATAATTTTAACAAGTAATTATAATCATTAGGCAGCTGTTGACATACACACAAACACCAGGTATAAACACTGTTGAAAAAGTGACAAAAAAAAAAAAAAAAAAAAAAATTACAGTGTCTTTAAATTAAGGACCCTGTGTTCGTGTATGAAAATTAGAGGCTTCTGATTCCTCCTGTGTGTGTGTGTGTGTGTGTGTGTGTGTGTGTTTGGAGGCTTCTGATTCCTCCTGACCATGCTACCAAACAACAAGCTCCTTCCATATAGGTGTGTGTGTGTGTGTGTGTGTGTGTGTGTGTTGTGGCAATGTTTGAAGGACACATTTACCTCCAATTTTCTTACTACATCAAGGTTAACATAAATAACTGATGAAGAAGACAAGGGAGTAAATAATAATAATAATAATAATAATAATAATAATAATAATAATAATAATAATAATAATAATAATAATAATAATAATAATAATAATAATAATAATAATAATAATAATAATAATAAAGTTGTATCACCAGTATAAGAAGTAAGTTTTATTTTCATGACAAATCAACATATTTCTGATTATTTTATCTCTGTTACTTCACTATGAGAGAGAGAGAGAGAGAGAGAGAGAGAGAGAGAGAGAGAGAAATTACTATCCTTTATTTTCGTTAGAGAGACCACATTTTTTTTCTTTTATTTTTCGACATACTCTGAGTGAATTAATTGCATTCCAAAATATCAAAAGCATACTACAGTAATCCCTTAAGGGGGTGCGGGAATAGGGGGACAGGCTTTGGGGGGGTCGGGGGGGTTTAGAGGGGTGCGGGAGTAGGGGGACGCGCTGATAAATTTGAAGTTACTTTATGTTAAGGGGGTGTGGGAATAGGGGGACAGGCTTGGGGGGTGGGGGTTTAAGGGGGTGCAGTTTTTTTGGGGGGTGCGGGAGTAGGGGGACAGGCTGGGGGAGGGGGGAGGTTAGGGAGGTGCGGGAATAGGGGACAAGCTTTCTACCCACCCGAAGCCTGTCCCCCTATTCCCGCACCCCCCTAACCCCCCCCATGCCTGCCCCAACTCCCGCACCCCCTTAACGTCGTAATTGTTGATAAACAACGAGTAGAAATGTATGAAATAGTTTTGGCAGTGCGAATTTCAACCTTTCTAAAGGAGACGTGGGTGTGAAGGAGACGTGGGTGTGAAGGAGACGTGGGTGTGAAGGAGACGTGGGTGTGAAGGAGACGTGGGTGTGAAGGAGACGTGGGTGTGAAGGAGACGTGGGTGTGAAGGAGACGTGGGTGTGAAGGAGACGTGGGTGTGAAGGAGACGTGGGTGTGAAGGAGACGTGGGTGTGAAGGAGACGTGGGTGTGAAGGAGACGTGGGTGTGAAGGAGACGTGGGTGTGAAGGAGACGTGGGTGTGAAGGAGACGTGGGTGTGAAGGAGACGTGGGTGTGAAGGAGACGTGGGTGTGAAGGAGACGTGGGTGTGAAAGAGACGTGGGTGTGAAGGAGACGTGGGTGTGAAGGAGACGTGGGTGTGAAGGAGACGTGGGTGTGAAGGAGACGTGGGTGTGAAGGAGACGTGGGTGTGAAGGAGACGTGGGTGTGAAGGAGACGTGGGTGTGAAGGAGACGTGGGTGTGAAGGAGACGTGGGTGTGAAGGAGACGTGGGTGTGAAGGAGACGTGGGTGTGAAGGAGACGTGGGTGTGAAGGAGACGTGGGTGTGAAGGAGACGTGGGTGTAAAGGAGACGTGGGTGTGAAGGAGACGTGGGTGTGAAGGAGACGTGGGTGTGAAGGAGACGTGGGTGTGAAGGAGACGTGGGTGTGAATGAGACGTGGGTGTGAAGGAGACGTGGGTGTGAAGGAGACGTGGGTGTGAAGGAGACGTGGGTGTGAAGGAGACGTGGGTGTGAAAGAGACGTGGGTGTGAAGGAGACGTGGGTGTGAAGGAGGCGTGGGTGTGAAGGAGACGTGGGTGTGAAGGAGACGTGGGTGTGAAGGAGACGTGGGTGTGAAGGAGACGTGGGTGTGAAGGAGACGTGGGTGTGAAGGAGACGTGGGTGTGAAGGAGACGTGGGTGTGAAGGAGACGTGGGTGGGTGTGTGGGTGTGGAAGGGACGTGGGTGGGTGGGTGTGAAGGAGACGTGGGTGGGTGGGTGTGTGTGTAGGAGACGTGGGTGGGTGTGTGGGTGTGAAGGAGACGTGGGTGGGTGTGTGTGAAAGAGACGTGGGTGGGTGTGCATGAAGGAGACGTGGGTGGGTGTGTGGGTGTGAAGGAGACGTGAGTGGGTGGGTGGGTGGGTGGTTGGGAAGCTAACAAACCAATACCACTGTGGAATCGACTCCTAACTTTATGGGTTGATTCCACAGTGGTATTGGTTTGTTAGCTTCCCAACCAACCAACCAACCACACTTGTAAGCCTTCATTATTTTCCAAAAGCTGAGTATCCGTATTCACAAAATCTATTAAGGGGGTGCGGTAGTAGGGGACAGGCTTGGGGGGGGGGGGGTTTGGGGGGTGCGGGAATAGGGGGACAGGCTTCGGGTGGGTAGAAAGCTTGTCCTCTATTCCCGCAACCCCCTAACCCCCCCCAAGCCTGTCCACCTATTCCCGCACCCCCCTAACCCCCCCAAGCCTGTTCCCCTATTCCCGCACTCCCCTAACCCCCCCAAGCCTGTCCCCCTACTCCTGGACACCACAAGCCTGTCCCCCTATTCCCGCACCTTCCTAACCCCCCCCTCAAGCCTGTCCCCCTACTCCCGCAAACTCCAAAAAACCCCGCACCCCACTAATCCCCCCCAAGCCTTTCCCCCAACTCCCACACCCCTTAATTAATCCTTGAACATTAATTTTATCATTGTTATAATTTGGTCAGTTTTTTGAGACACGAAAATTGACCTAACTTTTGAACAGAAGGTCATAGAGACAAAATGAAAAAACCGTCTAGCCCAATTTACCAACTGTACTTCCATACCAAATTTCATCCAAATCCATATAGATCTTCAGGGTCAAATTTCGGTTTAAATTTTTTTTCAAAAAAGAGGCCATAACTCAAAAACGGTGCATCGTAGAGGAAAACGGAGAAAATTTAGCCCCCCCTTCTGGTAACCCCCCACCCATATGACCTATTCATACACACCCATAGGTCAAATGTGGGATTCGACAACATTTTTGACCTATTCCAAAAACCCATATTTTTGGATGTGGTGTGTGTGTGTGTGGATGGAACGTGATAAAGATGAATTTAAGTCTACGGAAATTACACGATCTTATTCCAAAGACACATAGAGATTCAGATTCAGATTCAGATTTTTATTATTTCCATTAAATACAATGGCTTTTCTTACATATAAAAATATTATGTAACATAATTATAATGAAGTAAATACATATTTACATGATAAATGGATGCAGTGACATCAGAATTAAAGATACTTAAAAATTGGCCTTTAAAAGGTAAATTTTAAGTTGTTTCTTAAAGGTATACAGGCTACTTGAATCTGTTATAATATTGGGTAGTGTGTTCCATACCTTTGGGCCATGTACACTCATAGATAGTGCCCCACAGTCTAGCCTAGATCTAGGAACATAGAGAGAGAGAGAGAGAGGGGGGATGATTATGAGAGTGAGAGAGAGAGAGGGAGTGTGTGTGTGAGTGATTATGAGAGAGAGAGAGAGAGAGGCGTTTTATCTTTTAATATGTCTGCCGCCTTTCACAACACACACACACACAAACACACACACATGGAACAAATTACCATCCAAACAAACACACACACACACACACACATGGAGCAACTTACCATCCAAACAAACAAACACACACACACACACACACACACACACACACACATGGAACAAATTACCATCCATATGAAGTGGTGTGTGTCAAAACCATGCATAACTTTAAAGAAAACTATGATAATAGGATTTTAATATACGGGACATTACGAGCTTGACTCAATCCTGTAAAGATACAAATAGGTAAGAACACACACACACACACACAGACAAACACACAGACGTATTTTTATAATAAACATACACGCACATCAATATAAATAATTATATTCTTGTTTTGAGAAAGAGGAGAACGAAACATAAGAAGAAGAAGAATGTAAGAAAGTCAGGAAATTATAGAAACGAAATACAGTAATAAGGATGGGTTCAGAAATCATGTCCTATTTCGTTCGAGATGCCTAGACACATTATTTAAAAAGGGGGGCATAACTTGTAGACAGGGGGGGGGGGCATAACTTGTAGACAGACAGGGGGGATGGAGGGGGGCATAACTTGTAGACAGACAGGGGGGATGGATGGGGGCATAACTTATAGACAGGGGGGGGCATAACTTGTAGACAGACAGGGGGGATGGAGGGGGGCATAACTTGTACACAGACAGGGGGGATGGAGGGGGGCATAACTTATAGACAGGGGGGGGGGCATAACTTGTAGACAGACAGGGGGGATGGAGGGGGGCATAACTTGTAGACAGACAGGGGGGATGGAGGGGGGCATAACTTGTAGACAGGGGGGGGCATAACTTGTAGACAGGGGGTTGGAGGGGGGCATAACTTGTAGACAGACAGGGGGGGGGTGCGTTTAAGGACCCTGTGAGCGTGTATGGAAATTGAAGGTGTGTTTGTGTTTGTGTGTCTGTGTGTGTGTGTGTGTGTGTGTGTGTTTGTGTGTCTGGAGGCTTCTGATTCCTCCTGACTATGCCACTAAACAAACAAGCTCCATCCATATAGGTGTGTGTGTGTGTGTTAGAGAGAGAGAGAGAGAGAGAGAGAGAGAGAGAGAGAGAGAGTGTGTGTGTGTGTGTGTGTTTCGTGGCAATATTTGAAGGACTCATTTACCTCCAATTTTCTGACTACATCACACACAGGGTTCCTTAAGGGGGTGCGGGAATAGGGGGACGGGCTTGGGGGGGTGCGGGAGTAGGGGACAGGCTTGGGGGGTGCGGGAGTAGGGGACAGGCTTGGGGGGTGCGGGAGTAGGGGGACAGGCTTGAGGGGGGGGGGGGGTTAGAGGGGTGCGGGAATAGGGGACAGGCTTTCTACCAACCCCAAGCCTATCCCCCTATTCCAGCACCCCCCAAACCACCCCCAAGCCTGTTCCCCTATTCCCGCACCCCCTTAAGGGATTACTGTAGTATGCTTTTGATATTTTGGAATGCAATTAATTCACTCAGAGTATGTCGAAAAATAAAAGGAAAGAAATGTGGTCTCTCTAACGAAAATAAAGGATAGTAATTTTTCTCTCTCTCTCTCTCTCTCTCTCTCTCTCTCTCTCTCTCTCTCTCTCTCTCTCTCTCTCTCTCTCTCTCTCTCTCTCTCTCTGTGAAGTAACAGAGATAAAATAATGAGAAATATGTTGATTTGTCCTGAAAATAAAACTCACTTCTTATACTGGTGATACAACTTTATTATTATTATTATTATTATTATTATTATTATTATTATTTACTCCTTTGTCTTCTTCATCAGTTATTTATGTTAACCTTGATGTAGTAAGAAAATTGGAGGTAAATGTGTCCTTCAAACATTGCCAGAACACACACACACACACACACACACACACACACCTATATGGAAGGAGCTTGTTGTTTGGTAGCATGGTCAGGAGGAATCAGAAGCCTCCAAACACACACACACACACACACACACACACACACACACACACAGGAGGAATCAGAAGCCTCTAATTTTCATACACGAACACAGGGTCCTTAATTTAAAGACACTGTAATTTTTTTTTTTTTTTGTCACTTTTTCAACAGTGTTTATACCTGGTGTTTGTATGTATGTCAACAGCTGCCTCATAATTATAATTACTTGTTAAAATTCTAACTTCAATATAAATTTTCTCTGATTTATGTATTAATTTGTATGAGCATTGATTCTCTTGGCATTTTATTCATAGTTTTTAAATTTGAAGATATTTTTTTAATTGTTTTACAGCACTGGTAGATTATTCATTATTATTATTATTATTATCATTTATTTATTTATCTCCAGTTTCTTAACACTTTTTTTTTTTTTCTCTCTCTCTAATTTGTCTTGTATCCTTTTTTCCAGATGTCCCTGCTTCTCCCCGGCCAGTACTTCCAGATAGAGAATAATTATCATATGTGGAGCCAATCTTATTCTTGTACAGCCACAATCAAATATCCTCCAACACTTTCCTTCCATCGTGCAAATAAATCAGTATCATATCAAAATATAATCATACAACACCTTACGTCAACTCATTCCCCTCAATTATTATTATTATTATTATTATTAAGAGGTAATGCAAAATATAATCATACAACAACACCTTACAACACCTAAACCTCCTTAATTATTATTATTAACTTTATGAGGTGCTGTAAAATATAATCATACAACACCTCAACCCCCTCAATTATTATTAATATTATTATTATTATTATTATTATTATTATTATTATTATTATTATTATGAGGTGTTGCAAAATCATACATGTGTTGTTCTTTATGACCAAGATAATTACTACCATGGAAGGAAAGTGTTGGTGGATATTTGATTGTGGCTGTACAGTTACTTAACTAGGATTATCTAAGATTATTTAAAGAGGGTTTTACAGTGTAGGGTTGTAAATCTGGAGTAAATGATTCCTTCAAACAGGCCACCATTACCAAAGGAGGATATAAACAGCATAGATTATTCTACAGTATTAAAGGTGTAATTCACTTTTGTTACATTGGAGTGCCTTGATTCCTCCAAAGTATGCCAGGAAACAGCAACAGATGAACAAAAATAATGGTGTTCTGTTGTTGCTTGGAATAGTTTGGAGGATTCAGTTGCTCCAGATTTACCAACACTGTACTTCCCCCATAAGGATACAATTCACTTCAGTATAAAGTTGTGTTGTAGTTTTATTATTGTCTTACATCTTGTGTGTTACTTATGATATCTTGAAACCAACAGCTTGTATGAATGAATACTTGTGGTCAGTTGTACAGCCACAATTGAATAACCACCGACACTTTCCTTATTATTATTATTATTATTATTATTATTATTACTAACCCCTGTGTGATATCTCCAGCCACATACTAAAACGGGACATAATAACAGTTCAAATTAAGTGTTTATTGTAACTCACTCTGATTGGCCCACATCAAAAAATCAATACTCAAGATTATCACTGATTGGCTGAAACCGAAACCGAATGACATTATTTTAGTGTTAAGGGGGTGCGGGAGTAGGGGACAGGCTTGGGGGGGGGACTGGGGGTGTGCGGGAATAGGGGGACAGGCTTGTGGGGATTTGGGGGGTGTGGGAATAGGGGGACAGGCTTGGGGTGGGTAGAAAGCCTGTAACCTATTCCCACACACATCCTAACCCCACCCCCCCAACCCTGTCCCCCTAACCCCTTCCCCCCAGCCTGTCCCCCTATTCCCGCACCCCCTTAATATTAGCTCATTACGAGTCTAACACGTGTTATATGGTTTGTATAACCTTATAGTAAAACAACAAACCCAAATATCATAGTTTACACACTCGTCAATGTCTCGTTTCATTATAATTTGGATGACAAGTGGTAGTAGTAGTAGTAGTAGTTGTAGTAGTAGTAGTAGTAGTAGTAGTAGTAGTAGTAGTAGTAGTAGTAGTAGGACATTACACACTCGTCAATGTCTCGTTTCATTATAATTTGGATGACAAGTGGACCTCAAATTTTCGGAAATTTTGATTAGGTCCATCTTTTACCTATTCTCCTTGGCTGGGAAAATGGGAAGGATTGGAGAAAGAATGGGAAGGATTGAAGGAAGAATGGGAAGGGTTGAAGGAAGAATGGGAAGGATTGAAGGAAGAATGGGAAGGGTTGAACGAAGAATGGGAAGGGTTGAACGAAGAATGGGAAGGGTTGAAGGAAGAATGGGAAGGGTTGAACGAAGAATGAGAAGGGTTGAAGGAAGAATGGGAAGGGTTGAACGAAGAATGGGAAGGGTGGTAGAAGAATGGGAAGGGTTGAACGAAGAATGGGAAGGGTTGAACGAAGAATGGGAAGGGTGGTAGAAGAATGGGAAGGGTTGAAGGAAGAATGGGAAGGGTTGAACGAAGAATGGGAAGGGTTGAACGAAGAATGGGAAGGGTTGAACGAAGAATGGGAAGGGTTGAACGAAGAATGGGAAGGGTTGAACGAAGAATGGGAAGGGTTGAACGAAGAATGGGAAGGGTTGAACAAAGAATGGGAAGGGTTGAACAAAGAATGGGAAGGGTGGTAGAAGAATGGGAAGGAATGAGAAATTTAACAGCCGACTTAAATACCTTTTATGAAATACGATAACCCAAACCAGGGGGTGCGGGAATAGGGGGACAGGCTTGGGGGTGGGGTTAGGGGGGTGCGGGAGTAGGGGATAGTCTGAGTAGTTTAGTAAAAGTTGGAGTAAAGTCTAAATTGGAGTCTAGTTGAAGAGGTAAGAAGTTGAGCTCTGATGGAAAAGCAGAGTTTCTATAGATCTGAATCATCTGACATAATGATCAGTGACTGGGTGATGAGTGTGTAGTAAAGTTTAAGGTAAAAAAGACTTTGAACTTTTATATCAAAGTTGGAAAGGAGTGTAGTTAGAGGAAGAGTTATTGAATATTCACCTTGATGGTTTTTACTCCAGTCCTCATACTAACTTGACATTATAAATTATATATATATTTTATATGCAAAGAACACAGGAATAACTGAAGAACACACACACACACACACACACACACACACAATTATGAGAATATACGAATGCACACACATAGGCCTACGTTATACACACACACACACACAGTCATGAGAATATATGAATGCACACACACATAGGCCTACGTTACACACACACACACACACACACACACACACACACACACACAGTCATGAGAATATATGAATGCACACACACATAGACCTACGTTACACACACACACACACACACAAACACACACACACAGTCATGAGAATATACAAATGCACACACACATAGGCCTACGTTACACACACACACACACACACACACACACACACACACAAACACATAATTATGAGAATATACGAATGCACACACACATAGGCCTACGTTACACACACACACACACACACACACTCACACACACACACACACATTCATTCATAAATATATACGATTAGACATGCGTTACTCACATAGCAACACACACACACACACACACACACACACACACACACCCTGGGCATACACCATTAGCAACACACACACACACACACACACACACACACACAGTTGAGTGACATTAATTTTGATGTTTGTTGTATGAGTGAGTCTTTGGTATTAGATATTATTCATGTTCAAACATTAAGGGGGTGCGGGAGTAGGGGGACAGGCTTGGGGGGGGGGATTGGGGGGGGTGCGGGAATAGGGGGACAGGCTTGGGGGGGTAGAGGGCCTGTCCCATATTCCCGCACCCCCCTAACCCCCCCAAGCCTGTCCCATATTCCCGCACCCCCCTAACCCCCCCAAGCCTGTCTCCCTTACTCCCGCACCCCCCAAAACCCCCTGCACCCACCTAAACCCCCAAGCCTGTCCCCCTATTCCCGCACCCCCCTAACCCCCCCAAGCCTGTCTCCCTACTCCCGCAAACTCCAAACACCCCCGCACCCCCCTAATCCCCCCCAAGCCTGTCCCCCCACTCCCGCACCCCCTTAATTAATCCTTGAACATTAATTTTATCATTGTTATAATTTGGTCAGTTTTTTGAGACACGAAAGTTGACATAACTTTTGAACAGAAGGTCATAGAGAAAAAATAAAAATATCGTCTAGCCCAATTTACCAACTGTACTTCCATACCAAATTTCATCCAAATCCATATAGATCTTCATGGTCAAAAATAGGTAAAAAAAAATTTCCAAAAAAGTGGCCATAACTCAAAAACGGTGCATCGTAGAGAAAAACGGAGACAATTTAGCCCCCCTTCTGGCAACACCCACCCATATGACCTAATCTTGCACATCCATAGGTCAAATGTGAGATTCGACAACATTTTTGACCTATTCAAAAAACCCATATTTTTGGATGTGGTGTGTGGATGGAACGTGGTGAAAAAGATGAATTAATTAAGGGGGTGCGGGAATAGGGGGACAGGCTTGGGGGGGGGGTTTGGGGGGTGCGGGAGTAGGGGGCAGGCTTGGGGGAGTTTTGGGGGGTGTGGGAGTAGGGGGACAGGCTTGGTGGGGGGGTTAGGGATGTGCGGGAATATGGGACAGGCTTTCTACCCACCCCAAGCCGGTCCCCCTATTCCCGCACCCCCCTAACCCCCCAAAGCCTGTCCCCCTATTTCCGCACCCCCCTAACCCCCCTACCCCCCAAGCCTGTCTCCCTACTCCCGCACCCCCTTAAGTCTACGGAAATTACATGATGTTATTCCAAAGACACAGAGAGAGAGAGAGAGAGAGAGAGAGAGAGAGAGAGAGAGAGAGAGAGAGGAGAGAGGGAAAATGAAAGAGAGAGGGGAGAGGGAAGGAGGGAGAAATGAGGGGAAATGAGAAAGAGCGAGAGAGAGAGAGAGAGAGAGAGAGAGAGAGGGGGGGGGGGATTATGAGAGAGAGAGAGAGAGAGAGAGAGAGAGAGAGAGAGAGAGAGTGTGAGAGTGTGTGTGTGAGTGATTATGAGAGAGAGAGAGAGAGAGAGAGAGAGAGAGAGAGAGGGAGAGGTGTTTTTTCTTTTAGTATGTCTGCCGCCTTTCACAACACACACACACACACACACACACACACACACACATGGAACAAATTACCATGCACACAAACACACAAACACACATACACACACATGGAACAAATTACCATGCACACAAACACACACACACACACACACACACACACACATGGAACAAATTACCATGCACACAAACACACACACACACACACACACACACACACATGGAACAAATTACCATCCACACACACACACACACACACACACACACATACACACACACACACACACACACACATGGAACAAATTACCATCCATATGAAGTGGTGTGTGTCAAAACCATGCATAACTTTAAAGAAAAATATGATAATAGGATTTTAATATACGGGACATTACGAGCTTGACTCAATCCTGTAAAGATACAAATAGGTAAGAACACACACACACACACACACACACACACACACAGACGTATTTTTATAATAAACATACACGCACATCAATATAAATAATTATATTCTTGTTTTGAGAAAGAGGAGAACGAAACATAAGAAGAAGAAGAATGTAAGAAAGTCAGGAAATTATAGAAACGAAATACAGTAATAAGGATGGGTTCAGAAATCATGTCCTATTTCGTTCGAGATGCCTAGACACATTATTTAAAAAGGGGGGCATAACTTGTAGACAGGGGGGTGGGCATACTTGTAGACAGGGGGGGGGGGGCATTACTTGTAGACAGGGGGGGGGGGCATAACTTGTAGACAGGGGGGATGGAGGGGGGCATAACTTGTAGACAGGGGGGATGGAGGGGGGCATAACTTGTACACAGACAGGGGGGATGGAGGGGGGCATAACTTGTACACAGACAGGGGGGATGGAGGGGGGCATAACTTGTAGACAGACAGGGGGGATGGAGGGGGGCATAACTTGTAGACAGACAGGGGGGGAGGGGGGGTGCGTTTAAGGACCCTGTGATCGTGTATGGAAATTTTTATTTTTTATTTGTAATTTTTTTCAACAGTGTTTATACCTGCTTATTTGTATGTTTGTATGTCAACAGCCGTCTCATTATTATAAATACTTGTTAAAATTCTAACTTCAATATAAATTTTATCTGCTTAATGTATTAATTTGTATGAGCATTGATTCCCTTGGCATTTTATTCATAGTTTTTAAATTTGAAGATATTTTAATTGTTTTACAGCACTAGTAGATTATTCATTATTATTATTATTATTATTATTTATTGATTTATCTCCAGTTTCTTAACACTTTTTTTTTTCTCTCTCTCTCTAATTTGTTTTGTATCCTTTTTTCCAGATGTCCCTGCTTCTCCCCGGCCAGTACTTCCAGATAGAGAATAATTATCATATGTGGAGCCAATCTTATTCTTGTACAGCCACAATCAAATATCCTCCAACACTTTCCTTCCATCGTGCAAATAAATCAGTATCATATCAAAATATAATCATACAACACCTTACGTCAACTCATTCCCCTCAATTATTATTATTATTATTAAGAGGTAATGCAAAATATAATCATACAACAACACCTCAACCTCCTTAATTATTATTATTATTATTATTATTATTAAGAGGTAATGCAAAATATAATCATACAACAACAACTCAACCTCCTTAATTATTATTATTATTATGTGCTGCTGCAAAATATAATCATACAACCTCACCTCAACCCCTTCAATTATTTTTATTATTATGAGGTGTTGCAAAATATAATCATACAACACCTCAACCCCCTCAATTATTTTTATTATTATGAGGTGTTGCAAAATATAATCATACAACACCTCAACCCCCTCAATTATTTTTATTATTATAAGGTGCTGCAAAATCATACATGTGTTGTTCTTTATGACCAAGATAATTACTACCATGGAAGGAAAGTGTTGGTGGATATTTGATTGTGGCTGTACAGTTACTTAACTAGGATTATCTAAGATTATTTAAAGAGGGTTTTACAGTGTAGGGTTGTAAATCTGGAGTAAATGATTCCTTCAAACAGGCCACCATTACCAAAGGAGGATATAAACAGCATAGATTATTCTACAGTATTAAAGGTGTAATTCACTTTTGTTACATTGGAGTGCCTTGATTCCTCCAAAGTATGCCAGGAAACAGACCCAAAATGAAGAAAAATAATGGTATCCTGTTGCTTGGAATAGTTTGGAGGAATCAGTGGTTCCAGATTTGCCAACACTGAACTTCCCCCTTAAGATTAGGGGCCGTATAAAAAAAAAATAAAAATAATAATAATAATAATAATAATAATAATAATAATAATAATAATAATAATAATAATAATAATAATAATAATAATAATAATAAAAATAAAATAAAAATAATAATAATAATAATAATAATAATAATAATAATAATAATAATAATAATAATAATAATAAATAAATAAATAAAAAAATATTCTTGATGTTGACTTTTGTGGTAACAATACAATGACTCCCTTCACACACAATACACCACACATTGTATAGGTATGTACAGTTGGCAGCATAAATTCACGTCCATCTCATCTTAAACCAGTTTTTATTCCAACAACATATGTAATTTACCATATGAGAACTATACCTGTCATCTCTGTATTAAAATTGTATTACAACATCACTATAGCTAATACATACATACACAGGTAGAAATAACATACGTAATTTACCATATGAGAACTGTATGTGTCATCTCTGTATTAAAATTGTATTACCGTACATCACTATAGCTGATACTGTACAGCAACAATCAAATAACCACCGACACTTTCCTTCCATTGTGCAAAATAATCATTATCATATCAAAATATAATCATACAACAACACCTTACGTCAACTCAACCCCTCAATTATCCTTAAGAGGTGCTGCAAAATCATACACGTATTGTTCTTTATTACCAAGATATTTACTACGATGGAAGGAAAGTGTTGGTGGATATTATTATTATTATTATTATTATGAGGTGCTGCAAAATCATACACGTGTTGTTCTTTATTACCAAGATATTTACTACCATGGAAGGAAAGTGTGGGTGGATATTTGATTGTGGCTGTACATACACAGGTGGAAATGAAGCCAACTTATGCTACCCACTGTACACACCATACCTAACACAGTCCATATTCTTACATACAGCTCAAATTAAGGGGATAGTATACTTTTGAAATATTGGAGTGCATTGATTCCTCCTAAGTATGCCAGGAAACAGACCCAAATGAAGAAAAATAATGGTATCCTGTTGTTGCCTGGAATAGTTTGGAGGAATCATTTGCTCCAGATTTACCACCCAAAACAATGTGCTATATATCCTCTTTAACAACACAAAGAATATGTAGTTTTTGTAAATAATAAATACAGATAACTTGCATTTTACATGAGTTTGTTTGTTAATGCGTGTTTTCAAATCCACATGAGGTCCAATAATTCAAGTTCTGTAACTCTTCAAAAAGCATTGTTTTTTTTATTTTTTTTTACAATAATATACACCAAAATTTTTTATCCATCAAATATTATACATATCTTTAAGGACTCTGTGATCGTGTATGAGAATTGGAGGTTTGTGATTCCTCCTGACTATGCCACGAAATAAACAAGCTCCTTCCATATAGGTGTGTGTGTGTGGGTGTGTGTGTATGTGTGTGTGTGTGTGTGTGTGTGTTTTCTTTCGTGGCAATATTTGAAGGATTCGTTTACCTCCAATTTTCTGACTACATCAAACACAGGGTTCCTTAATCTGACAAATATTAATCTACAATAATAATAATAATAATAATAATAATAATAATAATAATAATAATAATAATAATAATAATAATAATAATAATGATATCTAGGTGGGATTGGTTTGTGGAACAGTTTAGAGGCTTCAGTAGTCTCCAATTCATCCCTTTACTCCAACTAACCAACCAATCAAAAGTTCACAATACTATTCATAATTATATTTACATTGGAAGGTGAATATTACTATTATTTTATTATTATTATTATTATTATTATTATTATCTCATCTTTTAATGTGATTATTATTATTAGTTTATTATTATTATTATTATTATTATTTTATTATTATTATTATTATTATTATTATTTTTATTTTTATTTTATCTATTAAGGTGATTATTACTATTATTTTATTATTGTTATTATTATTATTATTATTATTATTATTATTATTATTATTTTATCTTTTAATGTGATTATTATCATTATTTTATTACTACTATTATTATTATTATTATTATTATTATTATTATTATTTTATCTTTTAAGGTGATTATTACAATTATTTTATTATTATTATTATTATTATTATTATTATTATTATTATTATTATTATTTTGTATCTTTTAAGGTGGTAATTCACTTTTGTTACACTGGAGTGCCATGATTCCTCCAAAGTATGCCAGGAAACAGAACCAAATAAACAAAAATAATGGTGTTCTGTTGTTGCTTGGAATAGTTTGGAGGAATCATTTGATCCAGATTTAATACCCAATTCATAAATTAATCGATATCTATTTACAAAACTCATTTGAAGTAAAGTAAAGTAAAGTAAAGTAAAGAGCTTGTGGCCAATTTAACATAGAAATATATTTAATAAAGTAACTTAACACTGAAATTTTAACATAATCATCATCACCATTATTATTATTATTATTATTATTATTATTATTATTATTATTATTATTACCCTATATTTCCTTTTTAACAAGTGGTGGTGGGGAAGAGAAA